>BMAO01022676.1:0-167274 GCA_019973975.1 Trichonephila clavata
CGCTGTAGTTGTTTCGAACGGCTTCTTGTAATAGGTCCAAAGTAAACTTGTTTAGGGTTCCTTTTGTCAAAAACAGTCCGGACTGGTTCCGTAGGTGACTTTTCTTGTTCAATATCTTCTAGCTGAAGGTCAGGGTCTTTATAAGGTTTCATTCGCAGAACATGTACCACGTCTCTTAATTTTCGTTTGGTGCGCATACTATCACAAGGTTCCACTTCATAAGTCACTTCGGATAACCTTTTTCTCACCCTATAGGGTCCAAAGTATCGCTTTAACAATTTCTCAGATAATCCAACTTTGCGGATTGGAGTAAATATCCAAACCAGGTCTCCCTCTTTGTAATTCACTATCCGATGTCTTTCATCATAACGGCATTTGTCTTTGTCTTGTGCTCTTGTTAGATGTATTTTTGCTAGTTGTCTAGCTTCTTCGGCCTTCATTATCAGGTTTTAAACGTAATCATTCGCTGATTCATCGGGAAGAAAGGGCAAAATGGCATCTAGTAGAGTATCCACATCACGTCCATGAACAAGGAAAAATGGACTGAAACCTGTCGTCTCCTGCTTTGCGGTGTTATATGCAAAGGTGACAAATGGAAGTATGCTGTCCCAATTCTTTTGGTCAACATCGACATACATGGCCAGCATGTCAGCGAGTGTTTTATTGAACCTTTCCGTGAGCCCATTTGTCTGAGGGTGATATGCAGTAGTTAGCAAATGATACGTCAAGCATAAATTATTTACTTCTTTAACGAGATTCGACAAAAATGATCGCCCTCTATCGCTGATGATTTCCCTTGGTGATCCATGTTTCAGTATAACGTCTTCAACCAGAAATTTGGCTATTTCCGTGGCTTCACCGCTTGGTAGGGCCTTTGTGATAGTAAATCGAGTGAGATAATCTGTACAGACAATTATCCATCTATTCCCTTGCTTTGTTAGAGGAAATCTTCCAAGTAAATCTATCCCTATTTTAGCAAACGGGATATCCCCTGGCAATATTGGATGAAGCAATCCTGGAGGTCGCTGAGGTTGAGATTTTCGCCTTTGACACTCTCGACAATGAGACACATATATATATATATATAGCGTCGGACACTGCGGTATAGGCCAGGCCAGAAATACTTCCGTCTGATTCGGTCGTACGTTTTGGCAAACCCTAAATGACCCGCTGTCAGTGCATCGTGAAGGCTTTTTAATACGTCCCCTCTAAGATGTTTCGGTATGAACAATAGCCACTGCTTTCCTAAAGGATCGTAGTTTTTTCTGTATAAAATTCCACTAATTTCTTTAAACTTTGAGAAGTCTCTCTTTCTAACCATTTCGTCTCGAATATTTGCTACATCAGGGTCTTTACTTTGCTCACTTTCGAAATTGGTAATGGTATTAAGGAATGGTATATCTTCAGTGGGCTCTTCTTCAATTTTAAGCAGTGGGCTCCTCGATAAGCAATCAGCATCCTGGTGCTTTCTTCCGGTCTTGAAAACTATTTCTACATCGTACTCTTGAAGACGCAAAGCCCACCTTGCTAATCGCCCAGATGGATCTTTTAGATTCGCCAACCAGCATAAAGAGTGGTGATCTGTTACCACTGTAAATGGGTGGCCAAAGATATAGAGTCGGAATTTACTTATCGCCCAAATAACTGCTAAACATTCCGTCTCTGTAGTCGAATAATTTTTCTCGGATGTTGAAAGTGATCGGGATGCATAAGCAATAGGCCTTTCAAACCCACTCTGTATTTGTACGAGAATAGCACCAATGCCATATCCACTGGCGTCAGTATGTATTAAGGTTTTAGCTTCTGGTTTAAAGAAGCCAAGCACAGGATATCTCGTCAGCAGTGATTTTAAACGGATGAATGCTGATTGATGTTCTTCTTTCCATACAAATTTAACATCTTGCTTCAATAATTCGTGCAACGGCCTGGCGATGTCGGCAAAATTATGGACAAATCGGCGATTATAAGAGCAGATCCCTAAAAAGCTTCTAACTTGCGTAACGGTTTGGGGGGTTGGAAATTCTAGAACTGCTTCGACCTTCCCTGGATCTGGACGAATTCCATCTTTGTCCACTAAGTGACCAAGAATCTTAAGGCTTCTTTGACCAAAACGACACTTTTTATGGTTCAGTGTCAATCCAGCATCTCGTATGCACTGAAGCACCATCCTCAATCTCAAAAGATGTTCTTCGAAAGAGGCAGCGTAGACAATGACATCATCTAGATAACATAGACAGTGCTTCCACTTCATCCCTTTAAGGATACTATCCATCATTCTTTCGAACGTGGCTGGGGCGTTACATAACCCAAATGGCATAACCTTAAATTGGTATAATCCATCCGGAGTAATAAAAGCCGTCTTCTCTCTGTCTCTTTCATCGACTTCAATCTGCCAGTATCCAGACTTAAGGTCTATTGTAGAAAACAAGCTTGCACCCGAAAGGTTATCCAAGGCATCGTCAATCCGAGGTAAAGGGTACACATCCTTTTTGGTAATTTTGTTCAAGCGACGGTAATCCACACAGAAACGCCAGGATCCATTTTTCTTTTTCACCAGAACAACTGGGGATGACCACGGACTCTTCGAATGCTCTATGATGTCAAGCTTCAGTATTTGATCAACCTCTTTTTGAATTATTCTTCTCTCTTCAAAAGACACTCTATATGGCTTTTGCTTAATAGGTTGGCAATCGCCGGTGTTTATCTTGTGTTTTACTTTACTCGAGACTCTTATTTTGTTCTCAAAATCAAAAACATCTGTAAAGTCGTTAAGCAACTTCAAAAGATCTTTCTGTTGCGCCTCACGCAGTTCCGGGTCTACAAGGCATTTGAATTCTTTCACCGACGGTCTAGGGTGCTTCATCTGTTTTACTTCGATTTTGTCGGCATTCTCGTTCAAAGAACTTACCAATCCATCCTCAATATCCGTCATTTCGGCTATACACATGCCAGCTGGTAATATCCGTGGCTGAGAGGAACTGTTAGCAATCCAAATATCTATTTTACCATTCTGGAGTGTGGCTATTGTAGCTGGGACTTTTAGCTGTTTTGTCCATTCAAAATTCTTCATTCCAGTAACTATAACCTTTTCTAAGGTCTGGTGGTCTTTAGCCAAAGCGGAAATCTTTCTTATAGAGTTTCCTGGAATGACAACGTCACTGACCACATATAAACCAGAATTTACTTCATTCATTTTGAGATCATTTGGAGAGACTTCTCCAATCTGAAGTTCACCTGATCCGCAATCAATAATGGCATCAGTTGCTTTGAAAAAGTCCCATCCCAATATGAGATCATGACTGCATTGCTGGAATACCAAAAATTCGAAAGGTTGCACCACTCCATTCAAGTTCACTCGCAACATGCATCGTCCTATATATAGCTTCTACAACCTTACCACAGGCAGTTCGAAGAATCGGGTTGTGTTCTGAAAACATGGGCGTCATTAGTTGCGTGCGTAACTGTTCGGAAACTACTGAATAATCAGCTCCTGAATCAACCAAGGCATTAACGATATGCCCATTGACAGTTACGGATACAAAGTTTTTGACTAGTTTAGCAGCCGTGTATACTGGAGGGTTTTCGTTTATTGCGGCCTTACCTCCCACGCAGGTCGCATGCCTTAGTTTTCCTCACTGGACCTAACAGGTGAGCGACGAGATGGAGATCTTGATTGGTGGCGTTGTGGATTGCGTCTAGGGTACGGCGAATTACTTCTGTAACGCTGGTAATTAGATTCAGGATCGCGGCCGTAATCAGAAAGAGAGTCGGAATCCCAGCGTTCTGACTGGTCTAATTGCCTTCTTTGCCTTGCTGCTTTAAAAACACGTCGTCTATCACGGCAATATCTAGTCACGTGACCCGGTCGTCCACAATGAAAGCAAATTGGTACGTTATCTGAAGTACGCCAAAGGTCAGTGTTCCTTCCGGTATCCTGTTGAGTTGGTCTGTTTTCTTGTCGAGGTCTCGGCCATCGTCTCCAGGAACTTCCGCCAGTCCTTTGAGTTCTGTAAGGGGAAGGCGTAGGTTTTCCTTGAGAGAGTGGAGCCAAATTGCTTCGAACTTCTTCTCGGATAATGGATTCTAAATTGCTTGGCTCGTCGTCTATATATGTTGCGATCCGTGGGAGTATTTTCTCGATTTCTTCTTTAAAAATCCTTCGAATTAGATGGCTTAGATCTCCTTCATTGGCCATTGACATGGGTGTAACATTAGGTAGTCTCTCATATCGTAGCGGCACAACTCGTCTCTTTCTCATGGCGTCCACTTCACGGCAACACGTAACAAATTTATCTACTGTGCTAACTTCTCTGTTTATCAGTACCTGGTAGAGATTTTCAGCCACCCCTTTCATGAGATGCGAAATCTTTTGATCTTCTGGCATATTTTTATCCACTTTCCTGCATAATGACAATACGTCCTGAACGTAAGACTCATGCGTTTCGCCAGGACGCTGAGCCCTTGTCCTTAATAATCCTTCTGCAAAACTTTTTACGTCCTCAGGCTTTCCGAAAGTCTCTTCAAAAAGTCTCTCGAAGTCTGTCCAACTTTTCAATCGATCTTCATTGTTGTCAAACCACAACCTTGCAGTTCCGCTTAGATAGAACACGACATTTGCAAGACGTACTGTTCCATCCCAATTGTTGTAGTTAGCAATCCTCTCGTAATCATTTTTCCATTTTTCAGCATCTTCGGTATTCAAGCCAGAGAATGAACAAGGCTCTCGTGGCAGCTGATAGGTAACATACATAGATGGGATTGATGATGTTGCCTTGTCTTCCGTTTCACCTTCCGGCATTCTTTTTACAGTTCGGATTCGGCAAGGTAGCAACCCGTATTCTGGAGGTAGCCCTTGGAGCCTTCGACTTTCTCTGATATCCGTTGCCGATGGCTATCGTTACCCGGCGCCTCCACCAAAATGTCACGTAGAAGGAATAAGGCGACGTTATCCAATACACAATTTATTTTGTCGTAGTGTTTTACACGGGCAGCACCACAACTGAAGACCTATCCAGCTGCAGTACTTTTATAAACCTGGTGGAGGGTTCTAGAATAACCACCAGGGGAAAGATTAACATAAATTCAATTTACATAATTTGCAAATGTCCATAATAATAAATAATGAAAGTCATGATTGAATTTAACAAACAAATATCTGGGAGGCTCGAACCCGAGCCACTTGCATTGTAGAGCAGTGCTCTAACCGTTCGGCCACTCAGAGCGTATCAGTTTGTGACAATATATCGAACTTTTAACTGAAAGGGGCGAAGAATTAAAATTAATTGACTCCCAAATTGAAAGTCTGATTCAAGTTGATCAAATAGAAGTTGAATTTGAAAGTATAGAAGAATATAAAGAAAAAATGCATTTTTTGGAATGCATTTAAATCTGCCATTCACGAGAATGATAATGTGTGCAAAATTGATAAATTTAATTATTTAAGATCATTTTTGGGAGGTTCTGCATTTAGCTTAATCGACGGATTAGAATTAACATCCGAACATTATGATCACTCAATTGATATTTTGAAAGAAAGATTCGGTAATAAAAAAGTTTTAATTAATGTGCACATTGATAAACTACACCAAACCAGCCCATTAAAAAACTCAAATGATGTCAAAAGTTTTCGTAGCCTCTTTAATCATATACAAAAAAAATATCAGAAGTTTAGAAAGTTTATCTGTAAAAAAAGATAGCTATTCCAGTATTTTGGTTCCCATTTTAACAAAATTATTGCCACTTGACCTTCTATTGGAATATAATAAATTACCGAGTAATACTTCTGATTGCGAAATCGATATATTAACAGATTTTTTGTCTTCACAACTCACTGCAAGAGAACGAACCTTTTTAAATATAAATAATTCTATTCCGGAAATGAAACCTAGAACAAAAATGAATCATACTGAATATCGGCGCCAACCTACGGCATCAATGTTAATTAATGAGTCTGTTCCGTCTAGGAAAATTAAAAACGATCAAATTTGTTTATTTTGTAAATCCAATAGACATTCTGCAGTCTCTTGTATAAATAATAATTTAAGTTTGGAAGAGAAGGTAGAAATTTGTAAGCGAGCTGGTTCTTGTTTTAGGTGCTTGAATCATAAAAATAAAAAACGCCATCTTTCTTCGTCTTGTAGGGCAAATGTTAAGTGCGATTTATGTTCTGGGAGACACGTGACTGTAATGTGCATGGGAAAAGGAAAAGCGCGGGAGGATTTTTCAAAAACAGAAAATAATGACAGCGCGTTGAGTAATGCTTCTATTAGAAAGCGAGTGATGTTACAAACGATTATTGTTAAGATCTCAGGAGCTAAACAAAAACATATGATTAGATTAATTATAGATTCTGGCTCATCAGGTAGTTACATTTCAGAATTCGCGGCGCGTAAACTACAATTAAAGGATATAGGACATGAAACTGTTGTGCATGGGTTGTTTGGGGGATTGCAGAAAAAAGAGAAACATAAAAAATATGTTATTAATCTGAGTAATGTAGATAATAGTTTCGATTGCGAGCTTAATGTAATGGAACAAAAAACTATTTGCGCACCGATTCCAAAACTAGAAAATATGAAACTTATAGAAGAAATTAAAAATTATGGAATCGACCTTAGTGATTTAACGGTAAATGAAAACTTCTGTTTATATGAAAGTAACGTTAATGAAATCCACGGATTGATAGGTGCGGACTATGCAGGGAAATTGTTTACAGGGGAAATTAAGAATCTGCCAAGTGGACTCGTTGCGATGAATACTTATTTCGGATGGACAATAATGGAGAGAACGGGGGAACGTTGCAGCGCTAGTGAAGTTCTTTTATCGCTTCATGTTAGTGATTTGAGAATTTGTGACCTATGGTCACTTGATTCGCTGGGAATTAAGGAACCGAGTATTTCCCAGTCGAAATCGGAAATTGAGGAAGCGGTGAAGGATCACTTTGTGCGTTCGTTAAGAAGAGATGACGAGGGTAGATATCAGGTGTCACTCCCATGGTTAGAGGTTCATCTTGAATTATCGGATAATAGAAACATTGCCGAAAGACGATTTAAGTCTTGCGTAAGGTCTTTACAAAAAAGAAATTGTCTACAGGAGTATGAAAATATATTTAAGGAATAGGTCTCTGAGAAAATTATAGAATCTGTTGAACCAGAGGAACTTGCTAGGGAAAAGGGCCATTTCTTACCACATCGACCCGTCTTTAAAGAAAACTCCACCACTCGAATTCGTCCAGTATTTGATGCGTCAGCCAAAGATAGAAATTCAGGGTCGCTGAACGATTGTATTGAAAAGGGGCCTAATTATTTGGAATTGATCCCTAAGCTTCTTAACAGATTTCGGCAGGGAAAATATGGAGTGATTTCGGATATACGACGAGCTTTTCTCCAAATAAAAGTTGCTCCCTCTGATAAAAAATTTCTTCGGTTCCTATGATGGGAGGAGGGTGATCCAAGAAAACTTATTGTTTATTCACATTGTCGTGTTGTTTTCGGAGTGAACGCGAGCCCTTTTTTACTTGCCGCTACAATCAGTTACCATTTAGGAAATGCGGACGAATCCCGAAGGGGAATAGCTGCTAAGTTAAGGGAATCTATGTATGTAGATAACTGCGTTGCGAGTGTAAATACTATCGGCGAGTTAAACTCCTTCATTACGGTATCTAAAGAATTAATGGCTTCTGCTCAGTTTGACCTAAGGGGATGGAAACATAATCGACCAGGTAGTAATGAGGAAAATTCAATATTGAACCTGTCTGATGATGAATTTAAGGAAATTGTCTCAGTCTTGGGACTTAAATGGAATTTATATAGTGATACCCTATCTTGTGAGATAAAAGAGCAAAACCAATACGTGCTTAGCAAACGAAACGTATTGTCTATGTTGAGTCAAATTTTTGACCCCATTGGGTTCACGTGTCCCGTTACCCTCGTTCCTAAGTTAATCTTGCAGGATTGTTGGAGGGAGAAAATTAACTGGGACACAGAGCTTCCAGATATTTTAGGGAAAAAATTTCTAAAGTGGGCTAATGAGCTAAGTTACCTAAAAGATATAGAAATCCCGAGAAAATTACCTGAACTAAATAAGAGTGCTACTCTACATGTCTTCGTAGATGCTAGCAAGTCTGCTTATGCAGCATCAATTTTTATAAGAAATAGTCATGAGGGTATCGTTAACTGTCAATTACTGCAGGCTAGATCAAAGGTAGCGCCCATAAAATCGATTACAATTCCCAGATTAGAAATCCTTGCGTGTACCATAGGAGCCAGACTCGCTTACAATGTGAAAGAAGATCTTAACCTAAAAAACGTTCCAACTTTCTTCTATACAGACTCAATGAATGCGTTATACTGGATAAAGAAAAAGGACAATTGGGCTGCGTTTATAGCGAACAGAGTCAATGAAATACGGAAATTGACGGATCCAGAAGCTTGGCGACATATTCAAGGGAAATTTAATCCAGCAGATTTGCCCTCAAGGGGGTGCAATCCTAAAAACTTATTGAAATCCCATTGGTGGGAGGGACCCGACTGGTTAAAACTACCCCATGAAGAATGGCCAGCTAGTGAAATAAAGCCCGATATGGAAATAGTCATTTCCGAGAGAAGAAGAACTGTACTCACAACTACTGCTTTAGACCTTTGTAGATTTACATTTTTTCAGAAAATATCTTCTTTTAACAAAATCGTAAGAATAATGGCATATGTCATCCGATTTTGTAAGAATGTGAAAAGAAACCCTATTGACAGGAAAAAGGGAAAATTGGAAACAGACGAAATTAAAGCATCGGAAAAAGTAATTTTGAAGGAAATACAGAGAGAAGTTTTTTCAGGAGAAGAGAAGTTGAACTTGCGAATTGTGAAAGACAATGATGATCTCCTACGAGTTGAAACTAGAATTGCATCGAGGAAAGATTTACAGACTTTTAGATTTCCAGTACTGTTGCCCCACAAGCATCAAATGTTCGAAAAATTGATAATGAGCAAACACATAGAGTTAGAACATGCAGGTACTCAGACACTGATGTCATGCCTCAGAGAATTCTTTTGGATAATTAAGAGTAGAAAGACAGTGGGAGGCGTGATAAGAAAATGCGCCAAGTGTAGAAGATTTTCTGCCCGTCCATTGGAAGCCGTGAGCATTTCTCTTCCAGAAGACAGAGTCAGGGATTCTGCTGTCTTTGAAGTTACTGGCATTGACCTATGTGGACCTTTGTTCCTAAAAACTGACAACAAGTGCTGGATAGTGCTTGCCACCTGTGCTATTTACCGAACTGTGCATTTAGAGCTGGTGTCATCTTTGTCCACCGAATGCTTTATACTGGCTCTTCGGCGGTTCATAGCTAGAAGAGGACGCCCTTCCACTGTTTATTCTGACAATGGAAAGAATCTTGTGGGCACAGCCAATTTTTTAAAGAATATTGATTGGGAAAAAATCGAAAATTTTGCATCGGAAAAAAGAATTTCCTGGAAATTTAGTCCTCCTGCTGCACCCTGGTGGGGTGGCTTCTGGGAGAGGCTGATAGGATTATTGAAGAGTATTTTGAGAAAAGTTCTGGGGAGAGCTTGTTTGAACGAAGAAGAATTTGTCACTGTGTTATGCGACGCAGAGAGTTTAATTAATTCTCGCCCCTTAACATACCTCTCAGAGGATCCTGATGAACTATCAGCCCTTACACCATCTATGTTTCTCCAGGAAATTAGAGAGGTTAGTGTTCCAGATCTGGACATGATAGATTCAAAAAGATTGAACAAGAGGTGTGCTTATAGACTGAAATTGCTTCATGATCTGTGAAACCGCTTGAGAAATGAGTATCTAGGGATATTGAAAGATTATTCAAAAGTTAAAAGAGAGTCGTTCATTAAAGAAGGTGATCTCGTTCTAATTGGTGATACCAACAACAAAAGAATCAACTGGCCTCTAGGTAAAGTCACAAGGATGTGTACAGGAAAAGATGGAAGAGTGCGTGTAGTGGAAGTGAAAACACAATTTGGAAGTGTTATGAGACCAATTCAGAAACTCTATCCGCTAGAAGTGACTACAGCTGACTCTTTGTCATCAACAGAAAGAGATGTAGAGAATGGTTCTTGCCTCGATCAAGATCAAGTCCCTGGGGTGCAAGGAGTGCTCCGTTCTCGTTATGGATGATTTTTGAAACAAACCAAGAGACTTGATAATCCTTAAACTATCATGAACTCATGATTTTTATCATGCTAATTTTTGGACTCATATTTGAACTTTTATGGACTTTAATTTTATTTCTTATAGTTATTTTAATGTATTTTTGTCTTTTTCAGGACATTTATTCTTACTCTTGTGACTGCTGTTTTGGATTCTTCTACATCTTCGAATCCAAAGGTGGGAGAGTGTCACAAACTCCCATCTTCTTAAAGCGACAGCAGCGCCACCTTTGTAAAAGGAACGAATTGACTCAGAATTAAAAATGGACGCGTAGAAGAAACATACTGAAACTACGCGGTCGAAACTAAAATTGATATAGATGCTTAGAAATGCTATTTGTTTAGATTAATTAGTGTTGTGTAATGTCCCGAGTATTTTTGTTATGTGTGCTGTAGAAATTAAAAAAACATATAAAATTCACAAAAGGACTTTTTATTCATGGATTTTGACTTGAAACGATGTGTGGCAGCCCTCCATTGACAAGGTAAGCCATTTTACCTTGATTGTTTTCTTCATTTTAAGTAACAAAAAATGAAAGTTATAATGAATTTTCAGCAAAGTAAGAACAGAACTCTGAAAAATAAATTATACCCTTTATATATTAGCTAAATCACAATATAAACAAAATTTTGGACTGTTTTTTAACTGAAAAATTATATGGAATTCAAGTCAATTTTTGTTTAGCATAAGCTGAAAATAATTTTAATGGTAAATTCCTATTATAGCCCACCCCTTGGCGAAATTTTTTTTTAAAGTCGCGCCAAAATGGCACCAAGCGCGTTTTTCAAAGTCAAGTTCAAGCTAACTAGGAAAAACATGGCGTCTTGTCCGAAGGAGCAAAAATGGAAAACATTAGAGCTTTAAGAAAATATACGAGCTTCTGAAAATAATAGGTACTTTTTTAACTTTTCGAACAATTCCATGAAAAATTAAGTTTTTAAAAGTAGGAAACGGAAAACATTCCGGAAAAAAAAAGGAATCGAAAGAGAAATTTTACAGACGTTAATAAAGCAAATTCAGCAAAATCTCTGCTTCTAAAAATAGGAAATGAAGAGCATTCTAATAAGTAAAAATTGAGATCTAAAGATCAAAATCGAAAAATTCTTTTTTAAAATTTTGAAAAGTACGGATTTAAGAACATTCCGAAAAGAAGGAATCGAAGTTCCATTGAGGAAAACAATTTTTTAGACGTTCAGAACAAATTAATGAAAGATTCAGCTTCTAAAAGCTGGGGAAAAAATTAGGGACAAAAAAAACGGATATCGGAACGACAAAAATCGAAATTTCTTTTTTAACTGCTGAAAAGTAGAAAATTAAGAGTTTAAAAAAATAAATAAGAACAAATTAATGAAAGATTTAGCTTCTAAAAGCAGAAAATTAATGGCATCCTAAAAAAAAAGACGGATATCCAAACGACAAAAACGGAAATTTCTTTTCAACTGTTGAAAAATAGAAAATTAAGAACATTCTAAAAAGAATAAATCGATATTTGAAGGAGAAAAATTATTAACTTTTAAAACTTTATGAACAAAATACTGAATGATTTAGCTTCTTAAAAAGACAAACACATTCTAAAATTACTGTAACGGCTTTTGCCAAACCACGTACCTTTCCTTACATCATGCGGATTTTTTCCTCCTTTCGAACGGCATCTTCATAATTTTAACTATTTTTTCCGAAAGCTCCATCCAATAATTACCACCTTTTTACAAAAAATTGAAAAAATAAATAAACCTTGCTTTCGTCTAGAAAACAATAACCGATAATCGCACGTACTAACGGAATAACAGCAAATCATCAAATAGTGTAACGGTCCTTACTACTCGTGCATAGTTAGTAGAGTTGCCGAAACCAACGTAATTAACGGAAATTACTAGTTGAAGACACCTAACGGTCACTAAAAATGGTCTTTAATTTTGAAGAATTAAAAAAGGAAGGGTTGCAAGCTTGGTGAACTTATCGCTCAACTTGGCGACAAAAAAGGCTCAACTTGGCGACAAAAAAAGCACAAAATCCAGGGGTGGGCTATAATAGGACGCAACCATTTTAATTCTAAACAGTATTTAAAAGGCAATGCATCTACTTCCTACCATTTTATAACAGTCAATATGATATAGATAAATATAAAACACAATTTTCTTTCTTTATGAATAATATATATATATATATCTATAATTATTATATTATATATCAATACTTTTCTAGTTATGTTTCTTAGAATCTGTTTTCTATCATTTAGCTTTGTGGGTAGTATAATTTTGTCTTATTATTTTTTTTCATTTTATTATACTATATATATATATATATATAAGAATATTGCTCTAAATGAAAATATGATTTAATTTCAGCTGCAAAAGTTAAAAGGATTTTGTAACAATAATCCTCAAGTGTCTGTTTAGAAAAAATTTGCTAAACCTGATTCAAATGTTATAAGGATTAATAAAAATTTACTAAAAATTGCAAATAATCAAAAATATATCAATAAACTAAAATATTTTACTCTTCTATTTTAAGTCTACAATATAGTTACAGTTCTACATTTGTTTTTCCAGTTTCACTTAATATTTTTAAAAATTTAATCTTAATTCTTATTTTATAAACATACCATATTTCTAATGTGTGCGAACTTGTATACAACAAATAAACAATGAAAACATATTTATATCTTAAAATTCAAACAAAAATTGAAAAAACATTGAAATTGTTCAGTAGTAAAGTTATAAACAATAAACGCACAATATTTATAATAGGTTATTAGATGCACACATACTGAAACACACACTCAACACAGCATATCCAAAATATACAATACATTGCACTTTTTTTTCTAATTATGTTGAAAGTAGCCAATAATTCATAGAAAGCCAAATATAGCAACCTCAAAACAGAGGACTTTGAATTCCAAGGCTGTAAAAAGTAGGAGTAGGTGCTGCCAACGAAATTGCGCATTACACGTCCGGCCTTGTTCGTTCCTTTTATCTATCAGACTCGCCAGACATTAGATTGCTTCCGACTGCAGTCCACGATTTTTTTTTTTTTTTTTGTTAAAACTGTCAGATTTGGGTTGGTATTGGATATTCCAAATCTGGCAGTTTTAACGGAAAAAGAATTTTCATGGCAACAGGTCAATGCTACATGTTTTCCGTCAAGACTGTCAGGATTTGGCGTCATGTTGAAAATTCCCAAATTCTGGCAGTCTTATCGGTAAATGTTTTTAGCCAAAATCTTCAAAATTCCGAACATTGGGGGACGCATGTCGACTGGGTCCCCCTTTTTTCGGGTTACATGATGCACCAAGATTGGAATGCCTCTTTTTAAACACTTGACACAAAAAAATTGGACTCGCCTGCTGGCTGCCAGTTGAGTCCTCCTTGACACGCCAAGATTGGAAGGTCGTGAAATGGCAATGGAATGATTCTCTGGAATGATTCTCCTGGTTTTCTCGATGCACCAACGTTGCATTGTCTACATTTCATGGGTCGCTGCTTTCACCAAGCTTGAAGCATCTCCATTTCATTTGTGGATCACCCCCCTGACATGTCTCCATTTCATTTGTGAATCAACCCCGTTTTAAATCATTCGTCTGGGTTGAAACTTTTTTTTTCTCGCGCTCATCCAAAATATTTTTTCGAAAGAATTTGAAAAAAGTTTCAATATTGAAGAGTTTATTTTATTGAAGAGAAGTTTAATAGACTTGGAGACAGACTTTGAGTGGAGCATAAAACGCAACATCAGGGTACAAAATTCATGCAAAAAGAGCAATCCTAAGGTGAATTTCGACGTTCAGACCAACTTTGTTTCATACTTTGAGTGGAGCATAAAACGCAACAGGAGGGTAAAAAGAAGATGAAAAGGGGACAAAATTCGTACAAAAAGAGCCATTCTAAGGTCGACTTGAAACATGAGAGGGAAAAAGAGCCGTTGGACCTAAAACACAACGGGAAGGGAGGTGAAAAGGGGATTCGACAAAAAGAGCCGTTGGACCTGAAACACAACGTAGAGGGACAAGATTCTGACAAAAAGAGCCGTGGGACCTTAAACACAACGTAGGGGGACTGACAAAAAGAGCCGAGGATCCTTTCAAAAAAGATCGTTTTCCCATTTCAATCATTTTTTGAAAGGGCCACGGTGCTCAACTTTTAAATCGACCGACTGTATCACACGCCAGAAGCTAGAAAGTCGATGAATGGAAGCTAGAAAACCAATAAATCAGCAAATATGTTAAAATGAAGGAAAACTTAACAAGAAATTAATACTATATACAAGCTGCAAAAATTTAACAGTTTAATATTATAATTCATAAATATTAAATACCTAATCAATAAATCTCGCCGCTAGAATTTCACACACGGACCTTACAGCACGAGCTACAGCAAAAATGATCTTAGTAGGTTCAATATGAACTTGGCGATTTTCAGAAAGAGGCCAAAAATATCAAAGTAACCCACCCTAGTTTGTAGAACCCACCCTACTTGAGTGCCTCTAACGAAATTGAGCATTTTTTGTGTCCGGCCTTAAGGATTCCTTTTATCTGTCAATATCCGAGAAATCTGGAAACCAATGGGAGTGAACTTAGTGCGTTGTGTATTTTGATGTACCCTTGCATGTACTAGTTAAATGTTAAAGATAGCGAAGAAGCTGTGCAATGAAATAGTTTTAAACATATGAAAAGTCGTGGCTTTAGTACTTTTTAATTTCCGTACTAGACATTATTCAGTGGATCTACCTCAAACTGCAGCTTGATATTTGAGGTACTTATTATTTTTTTTTATATTCAGACTGACATTTGATATGTGCATTTGATTTGCGATTATATAATTTTGTATGTCTATGTTTCTGTAATTTATCTTGGTTTGTGTCTAGAACAGAGAATGGAAATTGAAATTTTTCACTCGCACACACACAGTTTAATTAAAAAAACATTTTGTACTGTTGAAAAAAAATTAACAAGACTAGCTTAAAAAGGTTCCAATTAATCGTAAGAGGTGTTGGAAGTCATCACCCCAATACGACACAAGTAGATTGAAAATTATAGAAGAGTAGTAGTTGGTGAAATTTTTTTAATTGGTAATTGCATACACTTGCCTCCGAAAGTCTCCGTACAGGTGATCATCTTTCTTATTCATCCAAAGATAGCTAATTAAATGAAGTATTTCCAAATCAATACTATTTTTAATTGATTCCTCTAACATCGTAAATTCAAATAGTATAAGCAACAATCACCTGGATATTACGTAAAATAATACAAATATTTATAACTTGTGAACGACACAAAGCGTGTGCGTTCAAAGTCTGCGTACACTGGAAAAAAACTTTTCGGTCATGGATTGTTACTAGAAGTTACTTTTTAAGCTATTCTGTTCTTTCTATAGCTCTCTTAATATATTTGGCAGGGGATTTAACTAGCTTAGTTGTCTCATCTGTGTATATTTTGTTCCATTCTACTACTATGACAGATCTGAGCATTTCCTCTTGATGATATTACGTTCTCCCTGATTATTCACTCAAGTAAATCTCACAAATGCTGTATTGTGCTTAAATCTGGGGACTAGGATGGTTTACGGAATTGTTTTGGGACATAATAGAACAGCCATGGCTTCACAATGTAAGCCATTAGCTTGGTACCTTTGTCCTGCTGAAAGTAAAAATCAGCACTCACCACTAGTTTTTCGGCACTTGCCCTGATATTTTACTTCAGAAAGTCCAAGTAATCAATTTTGTACATAGTTTATTCGATTAGTTCAAGATTACCAACCTGTGTACCCCAAACCGTTATGTCTTCTCCTCTACACTTGATAGTCAAAAATTGGTTCTTTTTAAGATCTGTGCAGGAAATTTGCGGGCATATTTTTGTCCTCTTTGAAAATATAAAAATTACTTTCAAATGAATATATTACATTTTTCCAAAAATTGTGTCCTATTTAGGTGTTCTTTGGCAAATGCTATTCTCTTAGCTCTGTTCACTCGAGAGACAAATGGCTTATTCAGATTAATTGGGCCTTGATAGTTATCCTTTTTTAGTTTTCTTCAAATAGTAAAATTCACATATTTATGGAATATCTTGGCAACACTTTTAGCTATTTGTGAAGCTCATAGTTTTGTATTTATTTTTATAGAGCATATTACAAAGCAAGATTATAAAGATGGCACTGCAGACAGGTGGCCGGATTTTGGCTTGGATGTTAAAACTTAAGTTGATTTGTATATGAATAGTTTTTGAATCAATAAATGTCTTCTATTAACAGTTTCAGCAATTGCTTTTGAAATTTTCCCTTTTTCTGAAGATCTATGATGATTTTTCTTTTGATAATATATCAATCTCAATCTCTATTCTGTTGCCTGCCATGGAAACACAAAAGCTTTCAAATCTCAAATCAATCATAAAAGAAACTTATAATTACTTAAAAACACGATTTAGTACAATAAAAGCTCTATTTTGTAAGGTATGCAGACTTTTGACAGGGGTGGTTGGTGATTATTTGGTGGCCATTCTTGTTTTTTCTTGTTTTGGTGAATTTTGTTGCTGTTGTTTGAATAAGGAAATTTTGAAAAATCCCTGAAAGGTATGTTGATTTTCTAAAGCGAGATTTTAATAGTAATTACTGCATAAACTCGTAAGATGATTGTCTGTATGCAGACTTTCAGAGGCAAGTGTCAGAATAACCTTTGACTTGATCATTGTAATGTTTAGTTTTATGTAACTGCACATAATAAGTGAAAAAATTGTATATAGAATTCCTGAAGTGTAAAATAATTATTAGTAAATAAATTATTATTACTAAATTCATGAATTTAATATAAAGACCTAAATGCTCAACATAGTCATTTAAATTTGTTAAACAAGTTAACTTAAAAGAATTGACACATTAGAATTATTGCTAAATATTCTGAAATATTTATTTGATGTTTAGTACTTTTCCTATGTAAAACAAAACTGTTCTAAAAGTGTAAAGGTTATGTTTATAAAATAGTTTATCTGGAAATTGTTTTGGCATATTTCAATTTGGTGACTTTTTTGAGTTAATTTGCACCAGTTTCTGGCTACCCTGATCCCCCGTTCCCAATTTGTAGTTGGATTCCATGGGCTCTTGATACATGGTGCATTTTTCAATCAAGTACTCATTTCAAAAAAGTGCTGATTCTTTTTCGAGATAAATTTTGGTCTTTTCCTGTTGGATTTTTGACTGTTACAATGTTATTACAAATATCTTCTGTGATATTTCGGGAGAATTTATTTATTTTGTAATTAATTATTAGTCTCTAGTTATTAATATTTTTTTAATTTGTATTGTATAAATTGATTATTTTGTCAATATTAATTTATTGATAGATTAATTGAAACTTAATATACTTCTCAATAATTTTCATAATTACATATACTAATGCGTCAAATGAATATGAATCTTATCTTTTAATTTGTATAGCCTTCTTATCTGTGGCATTGAAACGGTAGCCTAGTGGTCAAGGTATCAGATCATGGCTGGCATGTCATGAGTTTGAGCCCAGTACCCACTCACAGAATGAGTGAGTGCATATTAACGTTGCACTGTTAACAGTGCAACGTTAATATGCACTCACTCATTCTTATCTGTGGCATTACCTAGTAAAATGTCTTAACACTAGATATTCTTGAAAACTTTTTAAAAAATGTACCGATTGAAAGCTTTTTTTTTTCATGCTCATATGGGAAAAACAATGCAACTAAAGTCAAAGGTAGTTTAGTTTTATTAATTATTTTCCCTACAAAAAAATATAAACTGTATCAGGAAATTTTATAAAACTACAGTAACAAATTTTTCTATTTAAATAACATTAAAAATTCTGTAAAAACTAATCCTTTTCTTTCTAAAGATTTTTAAATACATGAAACTAATAATTTTAAATCTTGCATTTGTTTTATAAAAAGTCAGTTTATTAATATTAAAATTAAACTGAGTGGGCAAAATAATAGTTGTATAATAGTTTTCTCATATTTAAATTATTGCAGTATTATTTAAGTCTACTAGATGTAACAATATATTTTTTATGGGTTAAAATGTATCAGCTTTTCTGACATTTAAATTTAAAGTATAGAATCAAAGCATATTATAGAACTAATGGAATTATTAGCATTGTGTAGATTCAATGGATATGTTTATGCATTTTATGGTTATCAGTTTATTTGAACAAACATTTGAGAATTTTGGTGTTTGAATTCTTATTTTCATTCACCGTATAACAGAATTAAATGTGTAATTCAGAGGTGCAGTATCTTTTTTGGATAAGGAGCCGAAGAATTTAATAGGATCATATCGAGGGCCGAAGTATTACATGATGGCAAATATATTATAAATGGAAAACACTGTTTTATGACAATAAGCATTTATCACAATTATTATTTTACCCATGTACACATTATT
The DNA here is from genome assembly GCA_019973975.1 of Trichonephila clavata. Classification (NCBI taxonomy): domain Eukaryota; kingdom Metazoa; phylum Arthropoda; class Arachnida; order Araneae; family Nephilidae; genus Trichonephila; species Trichonephila clavata. The sequence goes on from BMAO01022676.1 coordinate 18,579, forward strand.
CACTTGATAAATGGATGAAACACAAACACTTTCAAAATGATTAAAAGTACTTTAGCTGGGGAAAAAAAGATTACTGCTGAAAAGGTGGCAAACTTGAAATTATATAACAGAGGAAAGGTTTTGCTAATTGTACAGAGAACACAATTTAAATTTTTTTTAAAAAATTAGTACTTAAAATTTGTAAAATTTAATAAGATGGCTGGGACTGAATATTTGAAATTATTGATTTTACGTCAGGCTTAAGACTTGTGGCAATATGTAGAACAGAAGAAAGGTTTGACTATGACATAAGACTGGTTAATTGATCTGAACAAACGAGGGAACAAGTTCAAAAAACGGACTTTTTTGAAAAATCGTCAATTTTTTTTTGCCGCCGAGGAAAGCATAGGGTTGCAAAATTCCTCCCTCTACCATCTACTCTGAAATGACACGAAACGCTGTACTTTGATCCCTTCCCCCATGCTTAAACTCCACAAAAGTGAAGTTCCTGTCTTCGATCTAATCTTGGTCCCCCCCCCCCCCACCTTTGTACGAAAATTAATGGTCGAATTCTTTTTAATCCTAGTAGGGAGAAGCATCAAAATGAGATGTAATATTTTTAGAAAATAGGCTAAAAGCGAATAGGAGAAAGAATTTCTTCATAAATATTAAACTAAAAAAGTAGTGAAGGACAAATTTTTATATAACTAAATGTAAATAGTGTATTGGTTATTTTAGCAATACTGCATTGAATTTAAGAATAAAAACCTATTTTTGTGATTCATAACAGAAATGAACAAATTGTTCTATTTATCATAATTATCTCATTAAGCTAAGAAGAGAAACATATTAAAGCAAATTAACATTAAAATTAAAGGAATAAAATAAGATAATAAGGAAATTAACTTACTTATATAAGCCTAGAAGAGAAAACTTAACACATATATATTAAAGCAAAGGAAAATTAAAGTAATAAAATTAAATATATATAGAATTAACTTACCTTGCAGCATTTGATGCATAAAAAATTGCCACATGACTTAACTAATCACTTGTTGGCAAGATAGATTGTGATAAAAATCTTGATTAAATTCTCCTTTTAAAGAATTTGACCTAAATCCCTCTCAGGCCAATCGATGTCCCTAACAATTTCTAAAAACTTATTGAAACAATCCACTCTTTTGTTTGCATGATTTCCTAAACATATATACACCCACAAATGAAATTTTAAATCAATTTTTCTACTGCAGGTAGGGAGTGAATCTGTAGCATGCTTCCAAGTGCCTATGGTATTTGTGTGGCAATTTGTTACTGGATTTACAAAATGAAGGCTATGATTTAACGCCAAATGATCAAACCCTTCTTGTGTGTGTGTGTCCTAAATTTTCAAATGCCTTCCATTTGTCGAAAAAATCATAGTTTCAGGCTCTATCCATTCCTTTATAGTGTTGACTAGAGTCTCGCGAGATCTGTTGTGTACTGCTACTAAAAATAGCTTACCTGATCCTCATTCTACACTTCCAAATACCCACTGAATTCGATTCCTCAACTTCCACATAATATAGAATTACTTCAATGAGACAAATTGCCCCCAATCTGCAACTGTACCATAAGATAAATAGAAATACGCTTTGGTCTCTTTTGTCCTGGTTCCCATGATCAAATGATAAGTTAGACGAAAAATCTCATTTAATTTTAGTTTGCTGCAACTGAACCACAAGCCATGATGTATGGTTTTAGTTGAACCACATACCTTGTTATTCCTGGAATTTCTGCAAATCCATAGTTAACCAAATAAAATAGAATTTTTCTTCCCAAATTTCATCGGAACATTGCAATTGGAGGGGAAAAAATTCTATTTTAATCAGACAAGTTTCTCTCACAAAATCTAAAAATAGTTTCTTATTCCTACATATTTCTTTAGCAAAATCAAGATTAAGTACTCCCCCCCCCCCAGATGTGGCCCTTTTGTTCGAAAAAGGAACAGGAACTGTTTCTGACAGAACTTTCTTATACTTGGGATAAACACTGCAAATAGTCCCATGGTTAAAGGGAACAGGTTACAATATTTAAAGGTATATAAAATAACAAGGTTTTTAAAATTTAAATTAACCTCTGTGTAAATTAATAATAATAGTGTAAGAATTGATAGTCAACCTAATCAATAACTGTAATAATTTATCAATAAGTAAAAATGGATGTTAATAAATAACTAAATAATATTAATAGATAATATGGATGAAGGCACAATGATATTAAAAGAATTGAAATACAATCTAATAATGAAAGAATATTCAACCTGATCAATAATTAAAAATAAACTTTAATGAATATAATAAATAGTATTAAATAATTAATGTTAAGAAATGATAGGAAATGAGGCAGTGAATTCTTGTCCGGAAATATCTATGTCTGATTGGTCAAAAATCTAGGATGAAAAGAAGGATGTCTTAGAGAGAATCCCATAGACCCCCTTCCCCCCCCCCCCATAAAACAAAATTACTGCTCTGATTGGAAAATCCGCCATAAAAACGAACCCCCCCCCCTCCCCCGGAACCTAACCGGAAAACGGGGAATCAGGGTAGACAGAATTGCGCCCTAAAAAGGTGCCAAAAAACTCCAAAATAAAAAAAAGTCCGTATATCGAACTTATGCCCAAACGAGTAGCGTTCCGATTAAAATTTTCTTCCTATTTTATCTTTCTCCAGTAATCCTAAATTAAATTAATTCATAATTTTCATGTTTATTTTTTTGTACCATTGGTTTTTTTCATCAATCATTTACCTAAAATCAAAAGATGTTGCCAAATGTCGCAATATTCATTCAATGTTTGGAAACCGTTCCGTACATATTCTAACACAATATTTTTTTCCCACTTGGCGACATTTTAATTTGGCGAAATTAACTGATGGGATTTTTAATAAGATTGTTTTTTTCTCTCTTTTAGACAATTTATTAAATTTCATTTGATACTTACATATTAGCGCAACATTCACCAACGTTCAAGATACTCTCCAAGGTGGTAATTCCATTTTCACATATGATATATGCACTGAATTGGTAATCATGTGCTTCGTTTTATACAATGTCGCTGATAGGTTGCGCTAATATGTAAGTACCTTTAAATTGATTTTACTATTGAAATACATATGGTAAAAGTAAGATTTTCTGATATAATCAAAATATTGAAACTTATTTTGTTTTTGATTGCTTTTTAAGATTTAACTTTATCTTGTAATTTTCTTAAACATATTCCATTAGTAATTTGTTAACAAAATACTTGAAATTATGGTTTGCTTTTCTCAGGGACGTAACTACTGTTGTATCAATAATGCAGGGCCACACCAAGCAACTGGAGCCCTAACAAATATTATTACAGTCCCACTAACATGGTGCTCGTATCACAAAAAGAGCCCTAAAGGAATTTGTATACAAGGCTCATTGAGAACTATTTTGCAATTTTATATATTTTGGTTTTTACTCTTTTAAGTGCGGGGTCAATTGGCTTCAGTACGTAAAATTGCATTGAAGAAAATCGAACTAAGGTCTTCACACTGGGCAAGGAAAAGCAGTGTGAGGGGTAATTGCCCATCAAATTGGAATAGGCATCATCAAACAAGCACAATACAGACAGATGGCTCAAATACGTTTTGTTGAAGCAGGTGGTCGTAAGGTTGTAGTTATTTTTTCAAATTATGCATTTGCATTGATAAAGATATTCAGTTCTTTTTATTTCAGTTAATGTTGGTATTTTATTTAATTTTTCAATTTATTTTTAAGCTCGGGATATATACTTTGGTTAATTTTCATTTATAAAATACTAATTTTAATTGTGTACGCTATGGATCTGTTTGACGTGATCTCATAATTTCTCCACAAATGAGAAGCGTATCAATTGAAATCTTCAAAGTATTTTATCTTTCTCCAGTGATCCTAAATTAAATTAATAGATAATTTTTATTTTTTGGTACTTACATTTTTTTTGTCGACCATTTATCTAAAATCATAAGACATCGCCAAATGCTGCAATAAGCATTCAATAAAGGAAAACCATTCTATGACTGTTTTTACACAATAATATTTTTTTTTGCATCGCTGTGAATTTTTCCACTAAATAGCTGTTGAAATTTCTAAAAGTTGGGGCAATAACATTAAACTCCCAAAGGATCTATTTTGTGTGACTTCAAAATTTTTGATTTATATTTTGTGATTGTTTTGGTATTTACATATTATCACTACTGTATTAGCAACATTTTCTGAAAAGAAGTACATTGTTGCCAATTCACCGTGTACAGCACATTCAAAATCGGGCTTGACATAGTTGCAATAGTACCTAAGTACCTTTGTTTGAAACTGCTTTTGGTGATTTCATTAAAATATTGAACTTTTAATTTGTTTTTGATAGCTTTTTAACATATAAGTTTGTTATAGGTAGCTGTACCCAGTCGCGCATTCCTGTGACTCAGTCTGGTTAAAAGGAAAGAGAAAAAGCACACATTTCTAATATCAAACCGCTTGCATTTGAGGTATGGTTTTTTTTATAAAAAAATACGTGTGTTAATTTTACACATAAACAAAACCTTTCTAAACATATTTCATTTGTAATTTGTTAACAGAATACTCCCAGGTTATTATGGGTTTTTTTTGTTATGTTATGAATTTAAAATTGTTTACATTGTGGGGAGATGCCAAGTTTGAAAATAAATTTAAAATGGCTCTTCTTGAGGTCAAAGGGTTAAGTTTACAATGCTTATGGGTAGACATTTTGTGTTGCTTCATTGTCTGTGCAGATACAAAAATTGTCTGGTGTGCCTACTCTAGAACAGCAGTTGCCAACCCAGTTACATCAGCACTTCATGAACCACTTAATGATAACTTTATAAATATGGCGGACCACTAAAGCTATGTTTACATCTTTATTTTCATTTCCATACACCTGAAAATACACTTCATGAAAAGCAATAACAAAACGACAATCAACGGTCTGAAGTGTTGTGCCACCAACTTACTATGGTTACCAAAGGTGACTTTCAAATTTCACTGGAAAATCTGAAAAAATTGCTCAAGTCAGGAAATTTGTTACAAGTGGTAACTAAAAGTTTTTATTAAAGTATAATCCATGATTCATATGTTTTTTGATACTCATCTTTTTTTTAAATTGAATCTTCACAAAAGTGCAAATGTCTCAATTTTTCAGTGGACCATTCAAAATTTGTCACCAATTGGTGGCTGCTGCTTTGCCACACACAACAGTACTTATGTATTAGCATAACAAAATTGGTGCCACATGTATCACACCTTAATATCGAAACAACAAAGACTCTAATATTTTTTAAGGAAAAAAAATCGGATTTGGAAGGAAAATGATGTGATTTGCATGACGGCGATTTGCCTGTTTGGTGATGCTAGTATTTAAATACCTAGACTACAAATAATTGTCCAAGTGTGAAGCAGTCTGTGTCTAGATATAAGCCACTCTGTTCAAAAGATAGGCCCTTAAATTTGTTGATAACAATTGCTAATGCTAATCAAATAGTGAATTGCAAAAATCTTCCATCATTATCAATACTTTGTCATAGATTTCTGCTGCGAAATCCGTGTTTCGTGTTTATATTTGAATGTATATCCATGAAATATCTTCAGCCTCTCATTGCTTTGGAATTGAGCTGTGACAATTGATGTACAATAGAAATTAAATATTTCATTAACATTTTTTTTTCCATTTCTTTTTGTTCCTGATTTTTCCTTTTTTTAATATTTTGAAATTATATAGGTTTTTGTTTTAACTTTTTTTCTCTTTTTAAGCTTCACTGCATAACATAATGCGGAAATTAAACTTAGGTTGTCATACTTACAAGTCAAAAGTAGTGCAACGAGTGTAATTGCACATCAAACTGAGGAAGAACGGGCATCAGCAAACGAGAAAAGCAGACAAAGAATGGCACAAGCACATGCTGAGGGCACAGCACAGCTACAGGCAGCCAGATTTAAGGATGCCCTTTTGCAAGCACAGCATTCATGTTTTACAACATTAGATATGCTCTGTTCCCAACAAAAGGAACACATTTGGCTGGGAATGACTGAAAGATATCAACCAGAAATAGCACATCAGCATCAAACATGATTTTTTGTGGTGAGCAGTCACACAATAACAGTTACCTTGCATTCCGGTATAACCCAGTGGAAGATTATAGGTTGAGTCAGCATGTTCTCATTAGTACAATGACTGAAGTGTATCCTTATTGCATTGCTCTAAAATTTAAGGGAGAAACAAAAGAAATATTTTTTACTACTGAAAGAATTAAACTGCCTCAACTTGGGGAACCAACAGAACCATTAAAAACTTTGCTTGCCAGATATACTGCGGATTGAAAACCTTTCCTATATAACATCAGGAAATACAATTCATGTTTCCAAATGGTATTGTTTGGAGAAATGTGTGTTTGTGAACACACATCTGATTTAACAGAAATATCCATATGCATTGTAAAACTAACCCATTGCCCTCGAAGAGTCCAGAGTAGAGTCATTTAAAATTTATCTTCAAATTTGAGGTCTCCACTGTGAATACAATGTAAATAAGTTTAGGTGCATAACATAAGGACAAAAATAAGCTGTAACAACTTCAAGTATTTGGTTTACAAATGACATCAGGTAAGTAAAGTTTTGTGTATATATATTTATACATTTTTTTCTTATAGAAAATCATACCTCCATTGCAAATGTTTAAACATACTGAAACACGTGCTTTCTCTTTAACCAGACTGAGTCACAGCAACACGTGGCAGAGTACAGCTAGATACTAATAGAACAAAAACTGATTGAACTATTAACAGATTCTGAGTTAAAATGCAGGTATGAAATATATGATCTTGAGTTTTGGTTAAAAATTTACTCAGACTATCTTAAAATTTCAGCAAAAGCTGTAAAAGGTCTTCAAAACAACATATTTGTGTAAAAAATCTTTATCATAAGTCAGAAAAAAACACAACACAGAAATACATTGGATGATTAGCATGAAAAATGCACACACACATTTACAAGTAACAAATAGAACCCGATTGTAATTTTTTGTCCAAAACAACCTTGGCCTTTTGTTTCCAGCTTTAAACTACATTAGGCTGTCCTAGATCCTTCAATTTATGAAAAAAAAATTTGCAAATTTTTTTTTTTAAAGTAAAATTTATAAATAAATATTAATCAGTCAAAAATTCATAATGCAATTTAAATTTAGAATAAATTGTAAACAAATCAATTGGTATTCTTCAGTTTAACAAATGTGCATGCATTAAATAAATATGCAAATTAGTACAATTACTTGGATTACTTGAAGGTATTAATAAAATTTGAACATACCGAATAAGTGAGCATTCTGTACTTTCCAACATTTCATGTGTATCATATCAGTTCATGAAGCTTGAAGAACCTTGATCCTCTATACAGGCAAATATTCACGAGATATAATCATGATGCTCTCGGTTCTCTACAAAGTAGTTTAATTCCTATAATAATTGGCAATTCATGAGATCTATATTAATAATAGTTGACTATGTACAAGACTAAAATAAATAGCTTACACAAAGGCTTAGTTAAAATTATCATTTCAATTAGTAAATCATCTCAATCATAAAACAATATATTATAAATCATAAAACAAAATATTGCATTTATTTTTTTAGTACAACTGATTCAATGTACACTTGAGATTTTAAAATTTGTCTAACAAAACTAGTGTATCTAGATCATTTTGATTTCTGTGTTGCGTAATTACCGCTCTATGCAACACCAAAAAACAATTGCATTCATTCAACAGATATTCATGTATAATAACAGAAACAGGTTATTTTTTTAATTGACATGTGTCTAATAAATACAAATATAAGTGATTGTGTAAATAATATAAATAAAATTAGTCAAAAACTATTTCTTATTGTGAAAACTGTCGCCAAAATTGCTGCCAAGGTTACCATAAATAAGAATTGAGCAATGTTTGTAACAAAATACACTGGATTATTTCGAAAAAGCACAACAGAATTTGAATATCATTTTAACACAAACCTGTAATGAAATGCTTATGAAATAACACAGATTTATCTCTTGCTTGCTAATTTTTCCGTTGTAATGTAGCCTCCCATTGTAGCCATGTAGATGGACTTGTTGGACGACAGTGAATTAGACGCTGATTTAAAAATTCGTAGAGGTTGTCAGAAAAAAAAATCCCAAATGCGGAACAAAGAGTTTCAAGTTTGTTCTTTCTCATTCTGCTCACTTTAAAAGGCTAAAAAATTTTGCTAAAGAAATGCAAGGAAAATTAAAATTACTTCCGCTTAAGTATATATACAAAACAATGTTATTTTGCTGAAACTGGAAGATGATGAGGGTTTGAATGATTGCAGCACCCCCACAGTAAGTTTTACGGTAGAATTTGTCCATGCGAAAACTTGTACTCGCAGACAGCAATGAAGGAAACATATTGAAAAGCCGCACAATATATTGGAAACTTAAAAAAAAACTTAATGAACAACTGTAAAACAATTATTTGCTGTAATACTGTTTTCGTGTACTATTTTTCCCTGTTTAATTAACAAAGGTCAATTCCATTTTAGACTACTCTTTTTTTTTTTATATATAATAGACATTTTCGGGCCAACTTTGAAGGCTTTGTGGGCCAAAACTGGCCCGCAGGCCTTAGGTTGTGCATCCCTGGTGTAATTGAACAAGGTCTCAAAATCTGCATGTGATTTGTTTGGGATGCCTTAGGATTGAGGCTTCGGTTCATGAGCTGATTGTTCAAAATGGCAAAAGGTCTATTTTTAATAACTGGAGGTGTTGGTCTAGTGTAAAAAAGAAGTGAAGTAAATTTTTTTTTATTAAATAAAATTGTAATTTTTATTTGCTTTTTTTTTCTTTGTACAGAGTGTTAAAATTTGTTGAATTTGTAAACCTTTTAATTTTTTAACCTTTTAATTTTTGCAGTAAAAATGTGTTAGATAAGAAAAAAGTGGATTTTTTAAGTTTTACATTCTTTTATAAAAAAAGAAATTTCAATTATATTACAAAAGAAAATATTTTGGTTATCTTTTGTAAAACACAAAAACTTTTTAAAGTATATTTTGTACCCTTCAAAATTCATTGGGAAGTATATTGTAACAGCTTTTATTGGATCAAGAGAATTTTTTTTAGAAAATAGTCATTACTTCCCTTTAGTTTATTTGCGAGGATAAATAATTTAAAAGTATATATCGACAGAGTTGATTTTTTTTTTGGATTGGCTAGTTGTTGGAATGTTTGAAAAGGCAGCAAGGAAAAAAAAATTCCAAATAGATTTGATGATTTCATTTCATTATACTTATCTAAAAAAGAATTTATTTTTTAAATGTAATTCTTATGTGTTAAGCAGAAATTAAATAGCTTGCATTATCTTTTGCACATTAATATTAAAAATGTATATAAATTATCAAATAGTGAAAAACACTATTACAACTAAAAATGAATAGAGAAAATATATGTAGATGTGTGTGTGTACTGCATGTTTATTTTATCAGTAAATCAAAACAAGTACTAAATCTAAATCATATAGAGAATATAAAAGCCTAGTTTTTTCTGCTGACTGAGGATTATTTTTAAAAATGACAGCTGATCATTCAGTGTAAGAATATTTACTGAGTTTTGAACTTATTTTCTAGATAATGAATAACAAAGGAAGAATTACTAATTCATGTATTCAGACGTCTTCCAACTTTCAAGTGGAAGATGAAATCATTGATTATTCCTGTGAAGAAGAGAGAATAAAATCTTTCAAATCATGGAAAGTACATTATCCAGTAGATCCAAATCGCTTAGCCAAAGCTGGTTTTTATTACATTGGAAATGAAGATGAAGTAGTATGTTTCAGTTGTCATGGTCATATAAAAAATTGGAATTTTGGTGATGTAGTTTTCAAGAAACATTCTGAATTATTTCCAAATTGTGATTTTGTGAACAACAGATCAAACAATGTCCCAATAATGCAATTTAATAAACCTCAGACTAACTTGAAAAACAGAAAAGAAATAATTCAAACCCAGTCAACTGCATTATCTCAAGTTGTTAATGCTGTTGATTACTCTAAAATGAAATTAATAGAGGAAAGAATCAAAACGTTTGCAGCTAATTGGCCTTTGCCTGGCATGGATGTGAAAAAAATGGCCGAAGCAGGTTTTTTCTATCTTGGAATTGATGATAAAGTACAATGTCCCTTTTGCAAAGGTATTGTGAGTTTTTGGGAAGCTGGAGATCATCCCTTAACTAAACATATGAAGCACTTCCCGTTATGTGAGTACATAGCTAGTATTGTTGCAAAATCAAGTCTGAGAAAAACTATGCAGATTAGTTCTGAAGATTTGTATGGTAATATGGAAAGTAGGGATACTTCAAAAAATGTTCAGCTTGTGAATGAAGATGAAGACCAAATGAATCTTAAACAGTTAGGTGTACTCATGTATAATAATCCTATTCATCCTCAACAAGCATGTTATGATTCTCGATTACGATCATTTTCATCATGGCCAAATAATGCTCCTGTGAGTAAAGAAGACTTAGCAAGAGCTGGATTTTTTTCTATAGGTATGTTTTATTGAAAATAGTTTTACTTTTAGGTATTGATATATTTTTATGAATTATAATTTACTGATAAACTATTTATATAAATCTGTTATAAAATACTTTAATATGAAATGAATTGTTGGGAAGGAAATGTATCTATGCATTGGGGTATAATTTGATTTTATTAATAACAGCTGAGAATTTCTTGTTTATTTTATTGATTTTATATGGCATCTTAAAGAATTCATAATGTAATTAAAAAAAACATGTTTAATATTTGTTATAAGTTTGTTAAACAATAATTTTTTTAGTTGAATAAGGTAGAAAGTTAACTATTTATTGCTGTATTTTATAATGGCTGCAGTAGCCTAGTTGTGAAGGTAATGGGCTCATGGCTGGCGTGTCATGAGTTAGAACCTAGTACCGCTGAAGACGTGCCATGCAGAGGGGGCCAATGTGCATTAAACATGAGGCTCAAATGACCTCCCGTTTGTTTGGTGTGGAAACTATGAGAAGGGGCACCAGCTTAGATGTCATCCTCGTCATTTGACTATGGTTCAAAATTATGAGGTCCATCACCAAAAACCCTCAAATAGCTGCAAAGTGTGACATTAATATTCACTCGCTTATGCTGTATTTTATTTCTTATTAAAAAAACATATTAAGATGCACTGTACAAATTGCAATATTTTAAAACATTTCCAATTTTAGTTTTAATATTCGAAAATAAGGGAATCATTTTGTTTTATGTATTTCTTTAAATGTGTACTTTGAATTTAAATAATAATAATAAATGCAAAGTTTATATATTTTATTTATAATTGTGTAATTACTTGATTACATCTATACTAAGAATTTAAAACTCTACTTCAATTTCTACATTATGCTTCAATAAATGTTTTAAAATTGTTTGTTTATACTTTGCTAATGATAATAACTTCATTCTTTTTTTTTCACATTTGTGTAATCATATTAAAGATGTTTTCTGATTTTTTTTATCAACATAGATTTCTTTCAAAAGATTAGTTTTTGTAATTTGAATTGGCAGTTTTTGAAGTTTTTATAAGGTTAAATTATTTAAAATTTAGGAATTGGCGATTTTGTAAAATGCTTTCATTGCAACGGTGGATTACAAAGCTGGGAACCAGGTGATGATCCATGGATTGAACATGCTCGATGGTTTGGCAATTGTTATTTTGTACAGTTGAATAAAGGAGAAGATTTTATTGCATTACATTCTCAACCAAGACCTTCGCTACAATTTGAGGTGATCTTACTTTTAGCTAATATAAAAATCGACTTTTGTGCTTCATATTTAAATGCATTTCAGTGATTTTATATTTATGTTGCCTGTATGAAAATGTTTTAAAGTAGTTTATTGAAAGAGAATATTTAGAATCCAAATTGTCAAAATTAAATGGTAGCTTCAGAAAATTTGGAAAAATTGAGCTAGAATCATCAGATTCCTTTAACGACACATGTATTAGGAGAAATTTCTATATGTTGGCTGTTGATATATTTTAGTTACTCTCTTATGCATTTTTTGTTTCTAATATTATTGTAGTATATATATTATTCAGTAGGTACTTAAAAGACATTTTACAATTTTTTTGTCTCTTACTTAGTCTTGTTAAGATTCAGTATCTAAGCCTCTTAGTAGTTAGTTTTCGGTGTTTTTGTTTGTGTATATAGTTATAATTACATTATTAAGAACTGTAATACTTAGATCAGTATTTACATAATTTAAGTTTGATTAAACTTATTTTGTACTTAAAGTGGTATAGTTTTAAAAATATAATCATTATTATTTATAATTAGATCATATGTAATTTTAATAAATTAAAAGCAAAAGCAACAACAATATTCTGATGGAATTCATTAAAAAAATTTTCAGACCACTAACAAATTGGTTTATTTCTGACAAATATATAATATACAAATTTGTGTGTGTGTTTAAAATTGATTATGAAATACTTTCTGTACTAATTGTAACTTAAAACATTAAATTTTATCTAAACCTACATATTTTTCTAAGAATTGAATATATATATATATATGTTAAAAAATTATAAGATCACGTGAGAAAATTTTGTTACGGTCATTATAAACATACATTAGTATTATATGAAAGCACTAGCTGTACCCTGCCATTCAATCGTTAATAAAAATACATTTTAAAGCACTCAATTGAGCTGAAATTTTATGTACACACTTATTTTGGATGACAATACATTAATTTAATTATAATTAATAAGAACTAATGGATTAAAACTAATTATTCAAAGAATTACAAATACAGTCAAGTTGGCATCATTTTGGGCGACTTAGTGACTTGGTCTAACTTAGACCAAAACTTGAAAAGGTTTTTTTCTCACATTTTAAAGTGCTCATTTCAGCTGAAATTTTCTATACACTATTGTTTTGGATAACAATACGATAATTTAATTATAATTAAAATTATTGACTGAAATTATATAAAGAATTACGGATACAGCTACATTGGCTTAATTTTTAGTGACTTGGGTCAAAACTTTAAAAGTTTTTTCCCCTCACATTTCAAAGCTGAACAGTTGAACTGAAATTTTATATATACGACTGTTTTGGATGACATTTTAATGATAATTAATAAAAATTAATTGCTGCTTAATGTTGTGATTCTGTCATTTGTATATACATTTGTATTAATTGTAACTATTTAATAAAAAGTAATTAAAATAAATTTTTTTTTGGTTTATCTAAGTAGGAATTGACTTAAAATTTTTTTTTGTTACTTGTTTATAAAAAAAAATTTATGAATATATATATATGCAAAACTTTCCGTAACTGATATCATTTGTAGTTTTAACTAAGTACTATATTTTTGTCCTTGTATTATGAACCTAAATTTATTTACATTGTCTTCACAGTGGAGACCTCAACTTTGAAGATGAATTTTAAATGGCTCTACTCTGGATTCTTTGAGGGCAATGGGTCGGTTTTACAATGCTCATGGATATTTCTGCTAAATCAGATGAGTGTACACAAATGCACGTTTCTCCAAACAATAACATTTGGAAACTTGAATTGTATTTCCTGATGTTATATAGCAGGGGTGGCCAACCTGCAGCACACGTGGCACGGCAGAGTTGTAAAAGTAGCACACTAAGACTTTATAAAGTCTTTCAAAAATGTGAAAAGATAAAAAATAACTTTTGCATCCAGTTTAAAACCCTTTGACCATTCAGAAGTGAGTTTCATAGCTTCCTTTCCATGTAGGAAAGTTGCAGGAAGATCCGTACCTTGGAATCTAACTAAAATCTCGTCAGCAAAAGCTATGATTTCATAGCAGGCAAGATTGTTAAGTTTAAATAGGAGATTATTGATAATGATATTCCAAAAGATAGGGTCCAGAAACTGATCCTTGAGGGCAACCCCTTTCAAGACAATGGATTGCAGAAGTCAAACCCAGTTGCATTTTGGCCATTCTGTCATTTAAAAAAAGTCAGGGACGGGTGAAAAAATATTTATCGAAATTTTCGCTTTCTTAAGGAGATTTAGAATGCAGGGCCACCATACATTGTCAAAAGGACCCTTTACATAAAAAAAAAATCAAGATTGAGTGTAAATGTTTCTTTTTACCTCTCTTAACAATTTTATTCAAACGTAAAAGAACGTCTTCAGTACTATTATGCAGAGTAAAACTACTGAGATCACTAGAGAGAAAGTCTCCATGGTGCAGATATCAGCAAATCCTGCTAACAAAAAGTTTCTCTAAGCATTTATCAAGAGCTAGAAGTAAGCTTATGTATCTATGGTTATGCAAATGAGGACCTCTAAACTCGTTTACTTTGGGGATAAGAATCGCCTGGGCAAGTTTCCAAACCCATGGAAAAGTACCTAAATCTAGTAGTCAAACATTAAAACGTCTATGGAGAAAAGAAGGGAATGCTAAGTAAAACTGTTTCATTTGAAATAGAATCCAGGTCAGGTGATTTATTTAGCTTCAGCATAGAAACAATTATATTAACTTCATTACAGGAAAAGGAAGGGTAAGCAGTAAGTGTGCGGCTTGACAATAATCTTTATGAAAGTTAGTGACATTTTCCTCTGAATTTGAAGGGAAGACTTTCTGAAGCATAGCATTTATTGTCTCATTTTAAGAGGTGGTTGTTTTTTCTGTGGGTAGTTTAATACAAGTTAATTCAATTTTTCTCGTGAATTCTCTTTTAATGCCATATGTATAAACCTTTTTCTACACATTTAAAGTATCAATGGTCTAAAGAAATTTCTTCAAAGAGTCAGATTTAGCATCAATAAGCATTTGATTATAATCTTTGCTTAGTTATAATTATTGCAATAATTAGATTTAAATTTAATTAAATTAGATATTAAATAATTAGAAAAAAATTAAATTAGGTATTAGATATAAATTTAATTAAATTAGATGTATTTGCTTAATTATAATTATTACAATAATTAGATTAAAGTTTTAAATTGTTTGAGCTTCAAGGAGTAGTATAATTTTTAAAAAGGGAATTAATAAAAACGTAAAACTTAATTCTGGCTACACCAGCCAAAAGAGAGAAGCATGCTTTCTTATATACTATTTAATTCTATTCAGAAAAAATCAATTTTTTTCTGTTAAAATGTGCTTTGCATTTTCACTTCCTTTACTTTAACATAGAAAACTCAAATTTCATTTTGCAATAATGCTGAAAACTGCATATTTTTTTTAAAAATTCAAAGAACACTATCCTTTAAACAATTATTTGCTTTATATCCATAGAAATTTTTATTACGATTGGAGCTTTTTCCTGCCCACAAATGTACTTGCCATTTGATCCCTATCCTTTAACATTGACCGAAAACAACCTTAATTTTTTACTACTATAGTTTATCCTATAAGTACTACATTGTGTCTTCTGTAACATGAATTTTTTGTCTTCCAGTTAGTTTTTAGCAGAATTAGAAAAGTTGCTTAGGTTTTGCACATTAACGTATTTTTGAATACTTTTGTTTTATAAACACTTTTTAATCATAAATTTATTAAAATGTCTTTAAAAAGTGGAAATCAACAATATTTAATTAAATGAAATTCTAAACCAGGGGTGGCCAACCTAAATGACCCCGCAGGCCACTTCAGAAAAACATAATCCTGAGGGCCCGCATATGAAAATATGTATCTTTATATTAGTTTTGGATCCTTTACAAACATTTTAGTGAAAATTTAAAACAGATTGACATATTGTTTTCATATTCAAACATAGATAAACATAATTCAATCATTGCATTATTATTAATTTATTTAATTAGATATTTGTTTCTCAACTGTTTGAGGTAGTTTTTGCAAGTCGATCTCAATGCGTGTATTTGTGCGTTGTAAGTGATGTTGCAGGTTTTCGTTTATTAAGTTTGAGCTCCATTTATGTATGATAGGTTGTTTTTTTTTTAATTGAAAAGATTTGCAGTAACAGAAGCTACGTAGAGAAATAGTTACGGGATTTATTTGTTTAAAAAACTAAAAACACACTACTCAATATTGCACTAAATAGTTGTATATTGTGGAGTTGCAATGAATCTTATGGGCCACAAATTTATTCAAGGGGTCTGCAGGTTGGCCTCTCTTGTTCTAAACCATCTGAAAAAAACATTAATATATTAATTCAACATATGCATTTGATAATTTAATGATTATTAATAGTTTATCTCATTACGGTTTTCCCAAAATTTCATCTTTTGTTTTTCTTTTTTTATTATTATGAGCTGTTTTAAAGTGTGAAACATTGTTTACTTGTGTATTCTAATATAAAATGAATAGTATAAATTTATATATAAGTGTCACCTAGGTAGAATTTACTAAAATATCTACTATTACTAATATAAATTTGTAAAAGAATTAAACAAAACTATGTTCTAGAAAGAAAGAAATAAAAGATTTAGAATTTATATTTTAATTTTTTGCATGATTTTTTTAAATTACACTGGGCAACAAAAAAGAAACATTTTTTTGTCTCAGAAAGAAAATGTGATTCTGATAGCATTTCTTCTCCTGAATTCAAATATGATATCGATTTTTCTTCATCACGCAAGGTTTTCGAGAGACAAGCATTTGTAATTTGAAACACTTTAATATTTTCTACATTTTTAAGTACACAATATTCAAACTCACCTAGAAATTAACAAATCCTGATTTTCTTTTACATTTCGCCTGTAAAGTATCCCTCTTGATGGTCCAACAATAATCGGCTAGCATATTAGCATTCCATTTATTTGCCTTGATATCTCTTTTCAATCGCTGAAATCTCCTGATGAAAGCGTTCCCTGAGCTCATCGCTCACTGCAACAAGATTTTCGGGGAACAAATCTGAGCGCGAGTGGAGGTAGTGTATTTTTAAGGACATATTACAGCCCAAATTTTTATAAGATCATGAACAATATCACGGTAATTTTCCCGCCTTTAGATTTCCCAAAAAACTGAGTTACATTTTTGAATGCTTGCCAAGCTGCTATCTCCAGTGTATTTAGTAGTTCCTCAAACTTCTCATCATGCATTAGTGATCGTATTCGTGGACCCACTAATGTTCCTGCTTTAATTTTTGCTTCACTAATTTTAGGAAACTTCTGTTTTAAGTACATGAAACCAGGAATACTGCCCATGACTTTCACGAAATTTTTCATTAATCCTAGTTTGATATGTAATGGAGGTAGATACACATTTTTAGGATTACACAATGCGTCATGTTTCACATTTTTCTGTCCAGGAATGAATGATTCGCGTTTAGGCCATTCTTTCCTGATGTAATGGTTTTTTCTGTCCCTGGTATCCCAAAGACACAAAAAACAACAGTACTTTGTGTAACCAAGCTGCAGACCAAGAACAAGTACAATTACTTTCAAATCACCACAAATATTTCATTCATACACTGCATATTGAAGCTTTGCAAATATAAATTGAAAGTTTTCATATTTTTTTTTCATACTAGCAGAGTGAGCCACAGGTATTGATGGGAATTCATTTCCATTATGCAGAAGCACAGCTTTTAAACTTGCTTTGGAGGAATCAATGAACAAGTGCCATTCAATAGGGTTATGTTCAATACCAAATGTCTCCACAAGAGAAGAAATGTCATTACAAAACACTAAGCTTTACGTTGAGAATGATGACTACGATAAGTACATATCTTTGTAATCTTTTGAAGAAGATTCCATCCTTTTAGCAGGGAACCAAGCATTTTAGACTGTTTTTTGGATAACTTTAAATTTCGTATGGAGATCGTTAAGATCATCTTGAGTCAATAAATGAGGCTCAGATGAACAGCTTGGTTAAAAAGTTGTATCACCACAAACAGTTTCTTCTTCTTGCTTACTTCTATCTGAATCTGAGCTCTCTTCATCTAATGTCGCATGTTCAGGAGGCCTTGGTATGGGCAATTCTTCGCTATGTAGAACTGATCTCATTGCAGGAGTACACCACTCAAGTCAGGGTCTCTCTCAAGTCAAGTACATCTCTCAAGTCAGGGTACACCACTGTATATTTTGATTTTGACGTAATCCCTTTAATGTTTGTTAGCAGAAATAACAGCCAGAGGAGTCATCTTTGGGTTCCCTCCAAATCATAGGGATAGCAAATGGCATGTGTCATTCTTCCATGCAGTGAGAAGCCTACTACACGATAAACATCAGATATGTGGGGCACAGGTCCTTGTTTGGTCCCCCACTTTACACCCAAAATAAAGTTCATAGTCCTTTTTACTAATGGAGTAAGGTTTCGCCTTTGGGACTTGAACGTCACTTCCCCATATATATAACAAAAGTTGTTATGATGATTTAAACAAGCTCTATGCATTTTGTAACTAACAACAAATTAAAAGAAATAAATTTGTAAATACGTAACATACAACAATCCAGACACAAAGCACTCACAATTACGTGTTCACTGGTTCATTACAATCTCACAACTGACTTTGTTCTAATGAATGCATGCTAGTCTAGTGCCTGTGTGTTGTCTGGTGCAAAAGTGTTTGTACATGTCTGAACTTGCCCAACAGTAGCAATGGTACCATTTGAGTTAGCTCATGTGGTTCCATCACATTTACAAAATGCACTAGGAGTTTTTATTTTGAAATGGACAAATGGTTGCTTATTGAAAAAATATTTAAGTACATTAATTGAAATTAAAATTAAAAAAAAACTGTGTGTGGTGAAGAAATTCCGAATACATATTTGAAAACACGATAAAAAACTGCATAAGTACAACTATTGGTACTCATGAGACAAAAATCATGTTGACCAGTGTTATAAATACTTGTTCTGGTGAGTATTTCATTCTTTTACAAACAAGTTTACATTAAAGTATGCTATTTAATGGCTATGTAAAAAGCACCAACTGAGAGGCTGAAAACCTTATGAAAAATGATTCCTTGGATTCAGCCAAATTAAGTTTGAAGAAAAACTACTCATGCATAATGTATGCTTTATAAAAGTGTTCCGATTTATTCGTTATAAAACTATTTCTTAAAATAGACGTTTTAAAAATTGTTTTTAAGCATTCTTCTTGCTAAAAATGGAAATAAAGGGGAACAACTAAATTACCCAAGTTTGAGGAATTGAGACTTATGTTTTATTCTTTATTTCTACTTAAATAAAAGGATTTTTACAGTTAAACTTTTTTGAGGACTGATTAGAAAAAAATAATTGAATACTTTTAAAATACCCAACACTTCTAAATTGAGGTGTAAACAAGTATTTTGGAGCAAGAAAATTGTGAACATTTCTGAGAGAAACATGTACTTGCATACAGTTTAAATTACGTTTGCTTACAAAATTTTTAAAAAAAAACAATGAAGCTGATTATGGTATGTTTCAAATATCTACTATTTAAGAAATATGCAAATGTTACATAAATATTCATTCAAGTTTACACATTTATTTACACCTATTTAATGGGCTTTATTTAAATTTTAATTAAAGGCATAGAATTTGCATGACTTGTATGCAATAAATAATTTACATGATGCAGGGTGCTGTTTAGTATATTTCATGTTAGTGTGGTGTGGAATTTTAGGGTGTTAGCTCGAATGTAATCCTTGTCATTTTGGAAAAAACTGGAGTTTCTACTTGTGTTAGATGATTTAGTAACTGATATTGTAATAGTGCGCTATAAACCTTTATTAAACTCAACTTCAAATAATTCATTGATAAATGTAGGGTAGGAGCAGAATCAATAATTGGATTCTATCCAATTAGTAAAATAAATCCAATCTTTTACAAACTGCTTTGGGAGACAGCTTTACAGAACCTAATCACCAGGCTGAAATAAAGCATCTAAATCTCAGGCAACTAGAATTATAGTGGTTTTATCTAACTTGCTGGCAAATGATCAACATTTCACCTAATACTCAGATTCTTTATCTCCTCCATTTCTTCCCCTCTGATCCCTTAAATAACAATCCTCATTTACGTCTATCAAAGTTTTTTCACGGAGGTTCTCATGTTCAGCATCATGTGAAAAGGCCTGTGACTCATCAAAGGGAATGAAAATGTGTGAAAATCTACTATATCTTGTTTGTGGGTCAAAATTAGTAAATCAATTGCCATAAGCTCTTGTTTTACTTCTTGGCACAACGGTAAGCAATCAGTTGAAAAATCGAATTTTGGAAGCTAAATAAGTCTTTTTCTATGTCTAATAACTAAAAAAATATTATTTTTAGCTTGTTGCTTATTATACTTTTGTTTTTTGTAAATGATTACTAAACAGGTCTGTTTTCAAATTGAAATTGTCAGAGAATGCTAACTTCTATGATTTTATTTTTAGTATACTGAAGTGTATTTTATTCTCCATAAAAGCTTCTTTCTTACTGAAATTATTCAAAATATTTTCATTACTCTATAGATATTAAATTTCTGTTAAAAATTTATTAGGATATATTTGTTACTTTCTTTTGGATAGTGTTAGTAAGAAATTTTTAGCGCGTTTTTCACGTAGTGGAACAGAAGCACTATTAGGACGCAAATTTCGTCTTTGTTCCATATTTTGTCGTACCTTTTCCTCAGCCAATAAGCAACCAATTGATCTCGGGTTTTCGGCATTTGTGCCCTAGATGAGCCGAATCATATTTAAATTTTCTCAGTTTTCCCGAATTTTCCTACAAATTTTCCTGAATTTCGCTAGTTTTGCTTTTTTATAGTGCTGATACAGATTTGTGTCATTATTTCTTTTCAGCTCAATAGTAGTACATTTAGAGGAGTGGTACAGTACTACTTTCTGTTAGTAAAAAGTTCATTAGTTGCATTATTGTAAAATACAACATGTGAAAAACGTGCTAAAATTACTTGGCCATGCCAATGATTGATATCTTGTTTTTACGTATTATAAAAGAAGACTTAGACTTGATAATATGTACATGTGAGTTGGGAAATAAAAAGTTGTTATAGG
Source organism: Trichonephila clavata (assembly GCA_019973975.1). NCBI lineage: Eukaryota > Metazoa > Arthropoda > Arachnida > Araneae > Nephilidae > Trichonephila > Trichonephila clavata. The sequence goes on from BMAO01022676.1 coordinate 39,556, forward strand.
TGTGATAATACAAGAAATCTAATTGCTAATTGTATGAGAGAGAAAATGTTTAGTCATAATAATAAAGTACCTAGTTAAGAGTAAGAAAACTAATAAGATTGTAAAAACTAAAAAGTTATTAAAAAGTATAGTTTTATAAAAAAAAAAAGTTAAATAAACAATGCAATAATAAATCAGCATGAGTTTATGGTACTGTTAGACATTTGGAAAAAAAATTTATTTTAGGATCCCAATTTTTATGGAGTCCTTAAGTTTTTTTCCCCAACCACGCGCCATGATCTCAAGTAAATAAACTGATTCAAACCCGACCTTTTTGCGAATTTCGAGATTTGTAGTTGGCAACGACTGCAATGTAGATTTAACTAACTTAGCTCGTGTAAATATTTAAGAAGACCGAGGTTGGTTGAGAGATGATCCTCGGTTTAAGACGAAATGTGAAGTGATTGGGCTCTTCGACTGAAGGTATATTAGATGTGTGCAACTGGTTTGTTGCTTCGCCTTTTTTTAAAGATGTTTCGATCTATTAGAAGTTAGAGTGTTGAATGAGGGGTTCGAATCAGTTAACCAAAGTCTGGTTATGTTATTTTTCTGAGGGGGGATTATATTTTTAACTTATTGTTTTAATTGCTCCAGTGGCGAGCAGATTGACTTTACTTATTTAAAGAATAAAATATATGTTTAGAGAAACTGCTTTCTCTTATTATGCCTCCTCGACATAAAATTTCACTGCCAAACTTTGCCTGAGTTAGTTTAGCATGAAGAATTATATCAGAGGTACATTTGCTAGCTCTGATTTCTGCTGCAGTAGAACTTTTTTTTAGTGACTTCCAAGAAAATGGTATACAAACATAGCAGTGGCTATTAATGATATGAGTCGAATGGAAGGTATAGAGATTGTAAAAATGTATTTTATTTATTGCAACCGACTGGAAATTGTCAGCATGACTAATGTAATGTATTCTCCCAAGCTTTGGCTAAACTTAATAGCAGGTAAAGGGGATGCAAAGTTTATTGGAAAATTAATATTTATTCAAAGGAAGGTAGGCTTCTGTTTATAGAAAAAGGACTTTATTATGTGTATCCCAAGTATTTTCATAAAGCTTAAGGGCATTGAAAATGAACTTGTGAAATTTGGCATTAAAAAATTTTGCCATATTAACTGCCTTTTTGCCAGTTTTTTGAAAAATTGCATTAAATTATTTCTTAATTCCATAATTAAATCTAAGAAACAGGAAGAAAACTTAATATACTGTTTTTGAGCTAAATTTAAAATTTTTTTTTTGGGTGTGAAAGCATTTAGATTTATCAGTTTACTATTCTGAGTTATTTCAGGCAATCAAAAAGAGTTCAATATTAGTATGATAGTTTTAAAACAAAGGAGAGCACATATTGATTCTAGACATTCAGTACACAAGTATCTGGTCTGATTTCTTGCTGGATTACCAATAGAATCTCTTTAATGGGAGTATAAAGCACACTATCTCGTTGGGTTTGATTTTTTCTCAGTAGCACAAATCACATTGTAAATACCCTGAGGATGGGCAGAATCATCTGTATGACAATATTTTTGCAATAAATAAAGTATTCTACAACTGAATTATTCTCCAATAGCCCCTCAGATTCGTTTTATCTGTTGGAGAACAGTTATCCCCTCCCTAAATCTATTTTACTTTGAGAAGTAGAGCACCATGGTTTCGAGTGCAAATCCATGAGCACGCTTTGCCACTTGTAAATTAGTTTGGGTTGTAATAATGCCAATCACTTATAATCGTAACACTTCTCTTCAATTCTAAAACATTACTGATATTGTTAATTTTGCAATTCGTACCTGGATTTGCAGTTAAAGTAAAACAAGCAAATGCAGGTGGCAACTTCGTACTTTGAATTTCTCATCATTCACAAACTGCTGGCAAGTTGTCTGAATCGCTAGAACTACCGTGTTTCCTAAGGCAAATTACAGAAGGAACACTTCCATTATAATAATGTCCATTGCTCCAAAATTACTACCTAAACAATCATCTGCATCGTTTTTCGCACATCATAGCTGTTTTCATTTGCTTTTTTTTTACAACATAGCTATCCTTTTTATCCAGCAGACGCAATAAACACATTCAAGCAAAATGTGATCTGTCCCAGCATCCAACAACAAAGTTCCCTAACTGAACTCAGTAAAATGCCAATCATCATTGCAGCAAAGGAACTGTTTGGGATTATTAAAGTAACAATGAATATGAAAAAGTTATAATTAATTTGTCATTTCCTGATGTTATTTTCTGACAACCAGGCAAAGCTATCAATTTTTCACGCTCCCTAAAGAAAATAATCACACGAAGCACATACACATCAAATATAATTTTCTTCGTAATTTATTTAGTTCAAAAGTTTTCAACCAATACATATAAATACACTCACTTCCAAAAGTTAAGCACGGAGAGGAAAATGCTAATTTCCGGAAGCCAATCAGAATTGAAGAGGATGCAATTCGCTGCAGAGGTAGATGCAAGTCTGCAAATATGTTAGGTAACAGCCAATCGTGCTTTCATGTCAAGAAATGAGCAAAAAGGGCAGTCTTATAAGAAGCCAGCTTTATAAAGAGTTACGGAAGTTGATTGTAAGTGCTGATAAAGGTGTTTAAAAAAAAAACTTTCGTACAATTTGTTTTCAAGACATACGTGTTTCTATGACTTCCAGAAAACGAATGGAAGATTCTGAGCACTGGCTTGCTGTGGGGCGCATTGAAGCAGGACAGTCGATCACAGATGTTGCTCTTTTCTTCGGCGTTCATCATTCTGCAATTTCACGTTTATGGAAACAATTCCAAACCACACAGACAGTTGTCCGAAGACCCGTAGGTGGTCGCTCAAGGGTTACAACCCCCGCGGAAGATCGATACATTGCTATTTTAGCCAAGCAGAATCACAGAGCGACCTCCACACATGTGACATCTATGGTTACAATGTCCATTGGTAAGGCTATATTTGCAGCTACTCTACGCTAAAGATTACGTATGAATAGACTGTATGCCCGGGTACCTCGAGTTTGTGTTCCTTTATCCGTCCAATCAAGAGGGGCATGATTAAAGTGGTGGCAATTGGACTGTATCTGACTGGTGCAATGTCATGTTTACTGATGAGTCAAGATTTTCTCTTGAGCCAGATGACAAGCGTATAATGATATGGCGTAAACAAGGAACGCGCAATCGGTCCCAAAACATCACTGAACATCAAGCATTCCGAGGCGGAAGCATTATGGTGTGGGCAGGGATTTCATTGGGATACCGCACCAACCTGCACATTTTTAAATGGGGTTCTGTGACGGCTATCCAGTATCAAGATGAAGTCCTAGAGTTTATTGTGAGATTGTGCGCTGCAGCAGTTGGCCCTACTTTTGCTTTAATGGACGATAACGCACGTCCCCATAGAACTGACATTGTCGATGACTGCCTGGAGAGTGAAGGGATTGCGCGTATGGCGTGGCCAGCATATTTGCCCAACCTTAATCCCATTGAAAATCTTTGGGATGCTCTCGGCCATGCTGTATCTTCACGTTTCCCACCTCCAGCCACTCTTATTGAGCTGGAAACTGCTCTACAAGGAGAATGGCAATTGCTTAATTCTGCGGTGATTGACCACCTAATTGAAAGCATGGTCAGAAGGTGTAAACTTTGCATACAGAGGAGGGAGGATCACATACCCTATTAATGTCCTTTTTTTCATTTTATGCTCTTTATATTTTCACTTTTTACATAATTCTGTTTAAGTCTCCAGTATGACATTATCTGACAACTAACAAAAATTTAATATTGTTTTCATTTCTGTATATAATTATTGATTTTTTTTAAGTATAAATATATATGCTACTTTACTGCCAAATTTTGTGTCAATCAAAGCAGTATTTGTTGATTTTTTTGTTCAAATGTTCTGCTTTTGTCAGAAAAATCGTATGAAAAACGAAGAACCACTTGATATTCCAAATTTCAACTTCGTTGTAAGTTATGAGACCCGAAGTTCCAGCAGCAGGCGTAGCTACTTATCACAATACTCAAGATACGTCACACTTCATTACTTCACATATGGACATGCATACTAAATTCACTAGAAGCATTGGTGTTAATGTTTCTGATACAGGCGAAATATGCGTTGCTCGTAGCGATTCCAAGAACGGGCAGTACATATTAATGGTTGTCGTTTGTATTTCGCCTGGGAAATCTATTAGACAGAAAAAAAGAAGGTTCAAAAGAAGGTTCCTTCTTTCAAAAGAAGGTTCTGAAATACCCAATAAAAGATTTAGCGAAAAATATGATAATGTACCGATGATTTTAAGTGGAGACTTCAATATTAAATTTGCAGATGATAAAAATCTACCACTAATTGATTTTCTAAATGAAACACTTAATTTAAATATGTCCAATGATTAAAAACTCAGTACTACAAAACATAAAACGACGATCGATGCTGTTTTAACGCTGTACTGAGATAAATTTGGATCAAACATTTTCTTTTCTTACTTTAGTTACCTTAAGCCTATTGTTTCTTTTTTTAGAACAAAATGAAATACACTCATGTCCATAAATAAAGTATAATTCAGAATCACACAGAAATTGAACTCTAAAATAAAAATTTCACCTACAGAATTATCACACACATCTTGAAGAAGAATATGCAAATTACAGGAAACCACCAGATGGCACGGATAGTACGTCACAATGACGAGAGTGTAAGAGAGGGGTATATAATCAATGGTGGCAAAGAAGTAAAATTGTTCACAAGCACTTTAAAAGCATTTCAGTGCAATAACCGCATAGTTATGGCACAAAGGAAGCATTTGGATGATTTTTTACGTGGTAGAATTATCGGACGACTGGAATGTGGACGTACCCAGCTGAAAGTATCTGAGGAACTTGGAATCCCCCAAAGTGTCATCTCCAAGCTTTGGCAATGATTCCAAGATGATGGTAATGTGAGTAGATGTTACAGCACAGGTCGCCCCCAAGTTACAATGCCGAATGAGGACCGGTATTTGGCAGTTACTGCCAAAAGAAACAGACGGAGCACAGCATCAGACCTATCTCGTCAGCTCCCGGTACGATAGTTTCAAGGCAGACTGTGTACAGACACTTAGGGCACATTGATCTATATGCTCGTAGGCCTGTCAGATGTGTTCCCCTTACTGCAACTCACTGTCGCCTGCGATTAACCTGGAGTAGAGAGTATGCATTGTGGACACTGCATAAGTGGTCTTGTGTGATGTTTTCCGACGAGTCCAGATTTAGTTTGCAGTCTGATTCTCGCCGCACTTTCATATGGAGAGCGCCAGGTACCCGTTACCACCAAGAGAACACCATTGAACGACACTGTTGCAGTGGTGCAGGATGGCTCGTTTGGGGAGGAATTATTCTTGGTTCCAGAACTGACCTGCATGTTCAGAGTGTAACGATGACAGGCCACATCTATCGAGATATCATTCTGAAACAACATGTACGTTTATTTCGGGGCGCCATGGGTGCTGAATTTCTGTTTATGGATGACAACACCTGTCCTCACCGTGCAAACATTGTAGACGAATGCCTTCAATCGTGGGATATCACACGTATGGATTGGCCAGCATACTCACCGGACTTGAATCCAATAGAGCATGTGTGGGGTATGCTTGGCCGACGAATTGCAGCCCGTCAACCCCCTCCTACCTGTGTGCCGGAACTTTGGAGGGCATTACTTGATGAGTAGTGTAATATTCCCCAAGATCAGATTGATAATTTGATACTCAGCATGCGTAGGCGTTGTAAGGCCTGTATTGCATTGTCCGGGAGACATACTCTGTATTAACCATCATACTAACCATGTTAAACTGGTTTTTGTAAGTAGATTCTTTTTTGAAATTTGCTCCAGGGAGTAAAAATTGCAATTTTTATTAATTATGTCAAATATATAGCATCTTTTTTGCTCTTTACCTTTTGTTTAATAAATAGACTTTACAAATAAGTCAAATTTGTTTTGCTTCTGTCTCTTTCTTTGCCTGAACTTCATTATCCTTAATTTATGGACATTAGTGTAATTGAAAGTACAAAGAGTCTAAGTATTGTTGAAATTAATGATGACAATGATGAAAACAATTAAAATAATGTTAAAAATCAAGTACATTGAAATTTAAGTAAAACAAATACTATACATAAATAATATGATTGTATATTAATAGTTATTTCAATTGAATTGTATTTATATTTTGTCATGATCTTGTATAGCCCGTAATACATTTGAATAATAAAAAACTATATAAACATGCATATAATTGTTGCTCGGAGTGTCAATAGATGTGAAAACCAGATTGATGTTGATAATTTTAATTCAAGCATATGAAATTTTAAATTTTAATGCTAAAAGTTCTAAGTTTTCTCTTTTATCGGCAGTCTCTATAACTGCCATATTTTTTTAGCAATAAAAGGGCATATTTTAAGGAATCATTTTGAGTCTTGTAATATAATTTTAATGTCTAGGAATACATGAAAACCAGATGTTATTTCTTATATGAATGCTATTATCCAAAGCTTCAGGGAGTAACTCTTGTTCTATCTTAAGAGGGCTGTAAGTTGTAGAAGTTTGAAGGATTATTCTGTAGAAATGCAGTCTTATGTAGATGTGTTTCTATAAGGCAAGGTCACTTATACCCATAAACTTTTTTTAGATTACATTTTTTTCATCTGACAACGATTCTTAACATATTCTAGAAGTACTGTATTTTTTATTAAGTATTTTGATATTTGTGGCTGTATATTCTTTATTAATCTTATCTGGGATGGGTCTTAAGTTTTTCCCCCTCTGTAGTTGAGCTATGAGGTTTCATCATATTAAGGAAAGAAAAGTTTCATACATTACCCTTCTTATACCTATTGTTTATGTATATATTTATGGTCGCATTTGTGTTTTATGGTAACTTGTTTTCTTTTAGTCGGATAATCTTCAACATTCTCTTCCTGGTGTATCTTCTGAATCTCTTTTGATCAAAGTAGATGAAGCTATGTTTTCTACTGTTGTAAATCAAGTTCTTGAAGCTGCAGTATTTCCACCTTATATCATTCGTGCAACTGTTCTACGTCAAATAAAAGAAACTGGGTCCTCTTATTCTACTACTGATGAATTGTGTGTTGCAGCTTCTCGTCTTAAAGATGAAATGGAAAAGGAACCATCAAAAATGTAAGTTTATTTTGTTCTTGTAGGAGACACAAAGTCAATATAATCATTATAATATCTCCATTTAAAAGAAGTATGCTGAAGTGCCAGAAAAACTGTTAATGGAGAGCTTATGCCAAATACATAGCATGGTCTCTTATTTGCATACTCCATTGCATCTCTCGATTATTTAAAGCATAGATATTCCAACCAATCATCAAAGCTATTTATGGTGCAGTGTTCTGTATGTCTCTATTTTTTGAGCTTTTAAGGAACAGATATAATTTGTTGTCAACTGTTTTCCACTACCAGATAACAGTTAAACAGTGTCAACTGTTGGTCATAAATGATATTGTATATTCCAGTTGCAACTGTATTGTTGTTGCTTATGCCACCTGATCGACAGTAACATCAGATCAAGGTTCACAAAATTCATCACGGCTAAGGGCTAGAATTTTACACCTGTCATTAGCCTAAGCTTTTGAGCCCCCATGAAGGTGACAGTGTGATTTTGCTTGGTACAACACGACAGATAGCGACACCATCCGGACCCACTGATTTAACGATCATGTTCTCCGTATATACTCGGCGGGCATTTGGTGGCATTGGGCATCGAACCCAGACCTTCCGATCTGGAGTCAATGCTCTAACCACTAGGCTACCCCCGGCCGACAGTTGCAACTGTAAGTGAAAGAGATGATGTATAAAGGCATTTTTTAATTAAGAGTGTTAGTTTATAATTTTCATATTTATTTTTTTTTTTTTTGCTTTGATTAACCTTCTGATTGGATCCTGTTTTAATAGAGTGAAAATGGCAAATTATAACAGTGATTTTAATCATGGCTACCATTCATGCGATGGGTCATTGGATTTTCATGCAAGACCATTGAAAAGGTGCTTCATAAGTATGAGAATTCTGTTAAAATCTGCACCTGCATTGAATGAATGTTATCTTTGTAGGTTGTCAAGAATGTGTTTTTACATTCTTTTGCAAGTAATATCTCAGTTCAGTTTCTCACTTAATCATGTCATTGAACTGTGCTATGTACTCTATAGATAAAACCAAACTACCATGTCATTGTTTTGATAACTACATTACACATAACCATACATATCATTTGGGCATAGCGCAACACTAACTCCGGATATTTGATGACTGGAAACAATTAACTTGGTATGGCAAGTTTCTTCAAAAATTGAGTGGATGGATCTATGTCTGTATTGGAATTCATTGCTTCGTTGTTTGTATCAATTTCTCCAAGATTACCTTTGGACATTAATATTTTTAAACTTGTATAAATGACTTTAAAAAAAATAGAATATTATGTTCCAGTAAAAGATGTAAGAAAGATATGTCATTGGTAGAATATGAAACGAATTGAAACTATTTTCTTTATTATTTTCTCTTCTTCATAAAAAACTTAACATTTTTTAGGTGTGGCAGTATTGAAAAAATATATTTTGATGAAAAACGTAATTTTCTTCCTAAAAAAAATCAGAGCTTTTAAAAACTTTCATATTAATGTTTAAGCAAACCTTGGGGAATTGCTTCTGCTTCATGGAGTGGAAATTTTAATGTTTCCTTGTTAATTTTATGTGTAAATGATCTGAATTTCAAAATTTTATTTTTTAGTGAGACCAAAATAAAACATTCTTATTTTGAATCTACAAATTAATAAGTTTTTTTTTAGATCAATGATCTTCACATAAATTTATTAGAGTAACTTCACTAAAGCAGCGTTTCTTAATCTTTTTTTTTTTACTCATATATCCTTTCACTTACAATCTTACTCCATGTACCCCCTTATGTGTATGTATAAATACTAACATCTACTAATATGAATGCAGTATTATAGAGATATTTTTTATTTTTACCTGTTACTCAAAGAGGTTGTAAAGTTGCAAATTAAATTTAAAAAGATGCAGACTGGAAATACCTTTCAGTTAAAGGAAACACAATCAAATGGTCAGCTGTTCCATGTTTGGGTAAACATTTTTCAAAAGCTGCCCTTGATGATGTCATAGAAATTTCTTAATTTCTTGAGATACCTGATGATTCATTCCTGAGAAAAAATCGTGTAGTGGTTGGGTTGGTTGATCTCAATGGATATTCCAGACAAAAATATTGTAATAAGTATAATTACTACTTTGTTCTGTTGAGACAAATTTAGCTATTTTAATTTTAAAAACTATATTGGGTATGTAGAAAAGTCGATCATCAAATATAAATGCAAGCTGTAAAGAATGGGGGGGGGGCTGCAAAGCTCATTTTGACTTTATAAAAAAAACATGAAAGAACTTTACCACAAGGCAGACATTGAATGTTACTTTGAAGGAATATGGTTTTGCGAAAAGTGCCCAGTTTCTTACACAAGGAGAATAGTTGGAAGACTCATATCACAGGGGCGGCTCTAGGGCCGTACATACCGGATCCATGTCCGAGGCGGCATTTGAACCTAATTTTAAAAACTTTTTTTTGTTACGGAAAAATTAAAATGTTTTCTAAAATGAAAAGATTTTTTTAAATATTATTTATACTTTCAAGAAACCTAGTGATTTTAGACTATTACTATATATATATATAAATTGTGTAATAAATAAAATCACATAAGTGAATAACGATTTTAAACAAAAGTATTATTGAGTTAATATAAAAATGGATTATTTAATGTCAATGAAATTATTTTGTATATATGTATCCATAGTTAAGAGTATATGAATTGTAAAATTTATTTTTGAATTAAATTGAAATAATATTGCTGAAACAGATTTTTGCTTGTAAGCAAACTTGTGGTTCCCAGAGTTAAAAAAAAACTGTGGTTCATTTGTCTTCTTAATTGTAAATTTTGAAATTTTATAATGTCCGAGGAAGGGCCAATAAAAAAGAAAGAAACTAAAAAAACAAGCCCATATTAAAATATAGGCTGGAAGCTTACTGAACTCCTTACAAGGCACCAGAAAAAAAAAGGCAGTTATATAATTAGAATCTGATTTAGACTTGTATGATGTGTATGTTACAGATGAAATAAACAGAACCAATTGTGACACTGCTCTGGTAGGAACTCTTTTAGGAAAATCCAAAGTTCACGACAATTTGACGATGGTATTTGGTTCAGATCCAGGAACTTGGCCAGTTTTTGTATCAGACACAGATAGATGTTTGGCAAAAAAAACCCTCTTAGCTATGAATTTCTTATGATGACACCAGTTGAAGATTTAGCTTATAATATCATACTTGTGAGGAAAGCCATTCATGTTTAAAAGCGAATTGAAGTCGATGGACTGTTCATGAGCCTGCGAGCTCTTGTTCCATTAATATAAATGTGAGTTTCATACTTGATTGTATAATATAAGTATTGTACAACACAACACACACAACACATAGCTGTGTTATGAGTGTGGCTTGATAAAAATATGTCACATCTAAATTAAATAAACATTTTACAAGTAACTATTTGCTGCTGGATTCTATCATCTTTTGAGTAATTCATTGAATTAAAGAAGAAATCAGGTAGATTTAAAGAGCCTGATATATCGAAACACTTCTGAAGCAATCTTGGATGTTACAATACTAGAATTTTAAAAAACAGTGAAAAGGTTCTGTATAAATTGTTAGTCTATTCTATTACAAAAACTGTATATTATTTTTTTTTGTTCCCTTTCCACAGAAGGTTTTAAAAGTTGGAAGCACCTCATTGAAACTCTAAATAAACATGGAACATCAATAAACCATAGTCAAGACCAAAAGTCTTGGGTTGAATTTAGTCATTGATTACAATGCTCTAAAACAAGTGACAGTGATTCACAAAGACTTATTAAGGTGGAGACAAATTATTGGTGCAAGGTGCTTCTATGCATTGTAGCAACATTAAAAATTATTAATGATTGCTCAAAATTGCTTAGCTTTTTGGGGGTAAGAATAACAAACTTGACAATTCCAATAATGAAATTTTTTACAAATAATTTGATTCAATAATAGAGGAGTATGTCCAAAGAGTCCTAAAAAAGGAAGTTAAAGTACACTAGCTAGGGAAAAATATTCAGAATGAGAATTTCTCTTTTATGTGAGAACATTAAATTACACATTGTTCATAAAATTTAACATGCTAAATAATTTTAGATTGCACCCCTGGTGTTAACAAGATCAAACAAATGACATTTATAGTAAGGTATACATGTATTGAGAAATTTAATCCAAACATAGTTATCGTTAAAACTAATGTGATTTTTTTAGGTTTCCTACCAGTTGGAAGATTGACTGGAAAAGAACTTTTAAATTTAACAGTTGAGAAACTTAAAAAATTAGGGCTAAATTTGCTACATATGAAGGGGCAGGCCTAGGATAAAGGAGCCAATATGAGAGGCGAGAAATCAGGGGCTCAATTTAAAATTAGGACATTAAATCCGTGAACAGTTTAGGTACCATGTAGTAGCCACTGTTTAAATTTGGTCATTAATGATATGACAAGCATCCATAGAAGCCTGTACTTTTTTAATATACACTGCTGGCCACCGTAAATGCAACACAATTTCAGCACAGACAAACTTCACATATGCCTGTGGCGCTATTTAAGGCTTGGAGATTTCAACGATTTCAAGTTCGGCAATTGTGTTTTTCTAGTGGTTTTTTCAAATAACGATCAGTTATGTCTCGTAGAAAACAGCGATCAGCTTTTGATCAAGTATCCAAGTTCGACAGAGGAAGGATAGTGGCCTACCGAGATTGTGGATGATCTTTCTGGGAAATCGGTAGTTGTGTTGGGCGAAACCAAACAACTGTAATGCATGTTTTCCTATCTTAAGTTCTACACTTCCAACATTAAAGTGTGAAAACTGACTAACTAACTAGCTAACTATGAACAGTGGATCTTAAAATTAAATAACGGGTGTGGAGGATTTTTCATCAAAGACGAGAATTTCTTAAACAACCATATTTATTGAAGATGATTCAAAAGATGAAATTTACAGCAACATTTTTAGAATGAAAAAACAGTTGAAAAACATTTTAAACTGAGCGCCTTGCTCAAAAACATTAGAGTACAGTATGGAGTCAGCTACTCGCTGAGAAACACCCACCTGCTACTGATTTCACAGCAGTAGCAATCCGTATTTATACACTAATATAATTTGCATATTGTATCACTTCCACAACAAGCGATGTAAACTATTAAGAAACTCCTGAGTGGCCAGATAGAACTGTGACGTCTCAAGCGACGATCGGATTTTTTTAATGTACAGCTACCATCAGCAAAGGCTGTTTTTCAACTCCACTCGTTTTTCACCCAGTTTTCAGGGTTTGTTTACATTTCGTTAATGGCGGCACATTTTGAAACGCCCACATCGCTTGTCGTTCAAGTAATACTATATTCCTGGATTACTGACAACATTGGGATGTCATGTAAGTTATCCACAACTCGTCAAACTATGCTTATAATTTAGCCATGACATACAACAATGTGGATATGTGACCGTTAGATGCAGGAGGATACGACGGATCAATGTGGTCAATCGTATCCACCTCAGTACACCACTTCACGTGAGGACAGGCAAATTGTGTGCATGGCATTGACGGATCGCTCAGTCACATCATGAACCATAGCACAGCACATTGAGTCTATAACGCATCGTTCAGTGTCTGTGTGTACCGTTCGACGCCTTTTACAGCAGAGTGGTCTGTCCGCAAGACGTCCATTGCTTGGTCTATCTACCCTTGACGCAGAACCACACACGTCTCTGCCGCCAATGGTGCAATGAAAGAAGGATGTGGGTGGCAGAATGGAATGAAGTTGTCTTTACTGACGAGTCACACATCTGTCTGCAACACCACGATGGTAGGATTCGAGTCTGGAGACACCGTGGAGAGAAGATGCTGAACAGCTGTGTTATGCACTGCCACACTGGTCCTGCACCAGGTATTATGGTATGGGGCGGTATTGGATATCACTCTCGCACTCATCTAGTACGCATTAACGGTACTTTAAACAGCCAGCGCTTCATCTCCGAGGTGTTGGAGCCAGTTGTCCTTCCTTACCTTCAGGGCTTGGCCACAGCCATATTTCAACAAGATAATGTGCGACCACCCGTGGTACGCATTGTCCAAAGGTTCTTCGTCGATCACCATATTGAATTGCTTCCTTGGCCGGCTCGCTCTCCGGATCTTTCGCTGATAGAAAACATGTGGTCGATGGTTGCTCAACGATTGACCCAGATTACACCCCCAGCTGCCACACCAGATCACCCTTGGCAATGTGTGGAAGCTGCTTGGTCTGCTATACCCCAAGAACACATCCAAAGTCTCTGAATCAATGCTGAGGCGTGTGGCAGCGGTGATCTCCAACAATGGTGGCTACTCTGGCTACTGATTCTGGCAGGAACCACACTTCACAGAAGGCTATAAATTTAATCATTTGATACTTGGTCAACATGTTATCTACAAAATAAATTTTGTTGTGCTATCTTGTGTCTTTCTTGGTGTTGCATTTATGGTGTGCCAGCAGTGTAGTTCAAAAATTTTTTTCCATCAATTTTGTTGGATTATATTATTAAAATGTATAAAGGGTATAACTTTAAAGCCACTAAATGCAAATAGCTGGGAAAGCCGAATAGAGGCTATTGAACCCTTAAATTATCATTTGGGAGGTATTTATGATGCTTTATTTAGTTTTTATAATAATACTGGAATTGACAACTCTATAAGAGATGAGGCCTCTGGAATTCTATTTAACAATTAAATTCTATTAAACAATTCAAGTTCCTATGCCCGTCACTATTTGATATAAAATCTTTAATTGCATAAAAATCCAATAAGCAAGCTATTGCAGGCAAAAGATTATGATCTACCATCTACTATGGAACTATTTTTTATATGGATCTTTGATTGGATGTGGCTTTTGATAAAATGCATTGTGATGCAAAAGAACTGGTCGTCGAGATTGATATTCCTTCTAACTTTGAGGTGATGCAGTCATGTCACTGGGTTTGGTGGAAAAATGCGAATTTCGATTATGAAGCGCAAGATAATCTAGTGGAATATCCTAAATTAAAGTTCAAGATAGAGTTTTATATTTTTACAATGGGCCAAACTGTTAATGCTTTGGAATGCAGATTTAATGAGTACTCACAGTAATTGTTTTCAATTTTTATATAATATTTGATTTAAAAGATACCCTTAAAACTTAAATTAAAATTTAAAAATGATGTTTACTGATGGAGAATCGGTAGATATAAACGCGCTTGATCCAGCAGATAAGATAATGTTAGTGTCAGGCATTAAAGAAAACCCAGTTGCAGTTTTAAAATTTAATCTAGTTTTAGAATTTGCACCACATCTTGCTATTACATTGAGAATTTTACTTTCTTCACACACCAATAAGTTTGGCAAGTGTAGAGAAAAGTTTCTCAATAAAAAAAATTATAAAAAAATTTCTTACTGTTCACAACTCCTCAAGAGGGATTAAATGGCTTAGCTACATTGGCTAACAAACATGAAATAGAGGAACAAATTGATCAGAAAGTTTTCAGAATTAAAATCTGTTGGTTTTTATGTTTTAGTTTTTAATAAATATTTATATATGTTTTGTTAGCTTCCTTTTTCTTCACAAGGAATATTCAACTTTTATAGGTGTGTTTATGAGCCAATTTTTATCTTTTTTTAATAATTTTTTTACTTTGGGGAGGGGGGCGGCATTTTTCATTTCTATCTGGGGTGGCAAAATTGCTAGAGCTGGCCCTGCGTATGATGAGATTTGATCAAATTGACCACTTTTACTGAATAATCCATAGTGTCTTTCATACTCTAAGGGGTTTTATGTTAGAGTGTGCTGATGGATGCAAAAGTGTGTCCACTTTGTCAAGAGAGTTGATGCTGCTTGCATCCAAGGTGACCAAAATAACAATTTTTGGCCTAGACTTTTTGCCACAACACTTTATTACCTTTTTTGCAAAGTAGAAATTATTAACATGAAAAATATCCATACTTGTCATGTGTTGAGAAAGAAATTGACTTGGTGAAAGTCCTTGTAGAAATTTATTTCTTTAATAATAACTGTTAAAACAATTATATATTTGTGCTACCTCAGTACTCTCGTCAACTTTAATGGAAAAATATTTACTTGTAATTGATTTATTTTCTCTTCATTCCCTCCATATTATTAGAAATTGCTTTGATCCTATAAGAAATCTTGATATAAGAGAGGGAGTGCCTAAGTTTTGTAAACATATTAAAAACTGCATCTTTATGCCGGGCAAAATCAAAGTTTCACCAATCATGTGATTTTTACTATTTTTAGTTTTAAAGTAAATGATATGTTAGGAAGGTTCAGTAGTATCTACATTAGTACAGCCAAAAGGCGCGTTTGTGTAACTATATTGTACTTATTTTTAGGAAAACATTAAAAATAATCGAGTTTTTTCTTTGAAATCTTATTGTTTGATTTTAAAAAGATAAGTAGTGAAGGCTTCTCATACGTCTGTTAGATAATAATTATCTGCGTACAACACATTCAAGTCTAGGGATTTTCTTAATTGCAAGTGAAAATCCACATATGGCAGATATTTTTCATGGTATTTTCTCAGTGCTGAAGCTGGAACTAGAAGCTTAATTTTACTAATGCTTGGCAACTTCTCATTTGGCTGCTCCTGATAAGAACTGGCACTCTAGATGATAAATGTGAACTGGATCTAGGTGATAAAATCCATGTGTAATTCAATAATCTTTATTTAATGGTACCAAATCTTAACCTATATTTATGTTCAAAAATACAAATTAATGTGATTATAAAACTGACTCTATTTGAGAACTAACTAGGAATTATGTATATCTGATTTTAAAAAAAACAGGCAAGAGGAGAGAGGCACTGTTGCTAACCTCATTGAAGTCCTGCTAATAAAACTGCTATTAATTTTTTGCTAAATTTAAATTTCTGTAGTACAATAAATTTGTTTAATTTTTATTTTAGCTGTAGGTTTTAAGAATGTTTTCAAAATGTAAAATTATTCAGGTATTACTAGGATTAACATATAATGACAAGAGAAAAAAAGTATTAAGGATGTTGTTTGACATCATATTACACAATCTAATTCAAATTACTTAACATAAGAAACAAGAATTATGACATCACAACTCCTCTCCCTGTTCATATCTTTTTGTTGTAGTAAAGATCATGTTTTCTGTTGTGTTTGATCTATCAAAATCCCTACCTCGAAACTTTTTTTCCATATATTGGGGAGACCAATTGGTGGTATGTGTACTGCCGGTTGAGAAACGCTACACTAAAGGATCATCCTCTCCATTACCTACTCAGATGTGTGATATTGATAAACATTCAGTTAATCAACCCATCACATGCATTATAGAACATTCTAAATTGCATTGTTTTCTCATGCATGCTTTTACTAATATTTTGTTATAATTTTTTTATTATCGAAAAAATGATTTTTTAAAAAATGTTTGGGTATGTTTTTATTTTGATTTTCTATTAGTTTATTTATAAAATTATTCTTTATTCATATTTCTAGAAATAATTATAAACCTTCAGATCTGAATATTAATGTTATTGATTTGAGAAAATGCACTATTGGATCAGATCACAACAGGGATAATGTGGAATGTGCAGAAACTGTATTAAAACAATCTTCCAGTGGTAAGGTTATTTTATTTTCTAGTTGCTTAGCTAAAAACGCTTGAAAACTGATGCTTGAATGCTAACACATATTTAGTCTTTGGTTGTTGTTGTTTTTTACTTAAAATGTATAAGTTTTCTTGTTAAACATATTAAACTATAAATGAATGTCCATGTTGAGCGAATCTCTCAAGGCTGAGATTCCTTATGTTGACTTGATGTGGAAGTTTAAAGAGAGGGTTCCTGCTCAGGTGCCGTCCTCATCACTTGACTATGGTTCGGAATTATTAGATCCATCATTAATAGCTCTAACATAATTTAAAACTGTGAAGTAATAATCAATTATTAAAATGAATATTTTACTGTCAAGCAATATCAAATGTTATTACTATGTCAATATAATACATAAATGCCAAATTTTTATTTGGATTAGAAAATAAATATATTTTTACTATTTCCCTTTGTGATTTGAGTTTACAAAAATTAATGTAATGTATATCTTAATTAACATAAAAATGTGTAACATAGTTTAAAAAAAGTGTAACTTATCTTCTGTAAATTATAAAATGATCGAGAATAATAATGTTTAGTATTCTGTTTCAAACAGCTTTTAATTAAATTCATGTGAATGAGCAGACATGTTCTAAAGAACTGTTTAGTGTATCAATCCCTGCTACACAACTTTATTAGAGATAGTTTTTTACAATGTAGGAAATATCTGAGAAAAATAATTGTTAAACTCTCATTAAGTTACAATTCAGGTTTAAAAAGACAGCCTTTAACATCAATATGCTTTCAGGAACCCGTACATCCAAAACATTACCTAAATTCTTTAAATTGGATTTATGTGAAATTAAGTATACATTTTTCAGATTTTTTGTAGTTTTCTCTTATTGGTAATTCAAGATCATATTGCTAATGATTGATCATTCTTCAAAATGAAACTGTAAAAATGTTTTATGTATGTTGCTTTTATCTAAGAAAATTAATGCCTATACTTTTTAATTTATAATTGTTCGCTTTCAAAGAAACCTTTAGTAATTCTATTTTTTTTATTGAAGTGCATTTTTTAAAAATTTTATTGGCTAATTTTAAAAAGCAAAATTTTTTCTACTTTTGCTTAATTTATCATTTCAAAATAGTCCTAGTTTTAAAATTAACATTCGATTAAAATTTTCAATAAAAATTACAGGGAGTTGCATTCAATATATCCATTTATCGTATATTTTGGTGTAAACCGAGAATTTAAAAAAAAAAAATTCCAATTTTAAGTAAAGGGGTCGACTAATATACGGATCCGCTAAAGTATAAAAAAGCAAAGTTTAGGTGAAACTGTTTCATTTTCCATTAGCCATTGGCGAACGATTTAATTCAACTTTTTCCTCTTGTCGATCCTGCTGTAGGTTCTTACATAAATTCATCAAAGAAGAATTCATCACACCCACGCATAAAATTACTCAATTCATCTTCAGTGGCGAAAGATTTTTTTTTTTTTTGAAGCCACACAGCACACACAATTAAAAATAATATAAAAAATATACTATTATTAAAAATTAAACTATTTATATGCCATCTTCATATCTCAAGCTACAGGGTGTAGCCGACATCTTTTTTCCCCCCGCCATTCTTGTTCTTCCTCCTTTTTTCCATTCCGATCGCAGCGCCACCTATATAGTTTTGTTTTTGTCCGGCGAGTCTTACAGATTTAATCTTTTAACTTTTTGGTTATTTTGAGTGGAACTTATTTTCTAAAAAGTCACATAAATCCTTCTATATCAATTTCTGAATCTGAGAGTTTCCAGGTTCATAAATTTTACATTCACTCTTTTGTGATATCTGAATGCATGTGATCATCATGCAGCAAATTTTTTGTCCAGGGCATGAAACATGGCTTTAAGATCACGTCTCGTTTACAAATTTCTCTTCCAATCAGAAAAAAAATGTCGCATGGAAAGTATGACTTGCACAGATAGTATGCAAGATAGCAAATGAATGGTTAAAATGCTTTAGCTTCAAAAAGGATTCTCAAAAATGAATTAGTCGTCATTATTGTTTTACTTTGCTGAAATTGATTGGAAAATATTCCACCTGTTTGACATATTTGCCGTGATTGAAAATAAAAAAAAATTTCAGTTCTGCTTAGTTATGGGTTTCAAATTTTGAGTAAATTTTTAAAGAAAAAATGCTTTATTGGTTTAATTCCGAGGTATACGGTAGTTAAATAGAAGTTTAAATAACATGTTAGTTGTTTATCCAAAATGATGTTGCAAAATATTTGATTGAATCATTCTATACTGTTTTAAGTAGTTTTTATTTTGTAAATTTTTAGGATTGATGCTTTTTTTAATTAAAATAAGTACAATTTGAAAAGTTTGTATTGTTTAAAATGTTCTTAACCCCCTTTTTATTTTTTACTTTTACCCTGTTCTTCGATTTAATAAATTCACTTTAATTAGTGCATTAAGTCAAAGATTGTGATCAGCTTAAATTGTGTTTTAATAAATAACTTTCAGCTTTGTATTCTGATTATAGTGCTTTCAAAAATGAGCAGGAAATTTGAAGAAACTACTCTTTCTACAGATCGATGCTTATGTAAGATATGTATGGATCAAGAAGTTAGTGTTCTCTTTCTTCCATGTTCTCATCTCCTGGCATGCACAGAATGTGCACCAGCTTTGAAATTTTGTCCTTTGTGTCGACAGACTATACAAGCTATCGTTAAAGCATATATACCATAGCAACTTGGACAATATTTGATTGACTCATGAAAAGTACATGAATGCTATGGAAGTAATCTTTTCACTGACCTTTCCATGTCTGAGGATTAATTCAACATACCAGTGGAGGCTCTCCTCTTTCTATTTAACTATAGTTCCTTGTGTGTGTATGTGTGAAATCTGTTCCTTGTGAATTGCTAATGGTACTGTCACATAATGTATCATTGTATGAAAATATTTTGCATTTATTTTAAAGAAATTATTTGTTTATATTTGTGTTTAAAATATTTTATTGATTGTATATGATTTGTTGTGTTTTTCTATAATATTTTCATTTGTATTTACTATTGATATTGTAGATTAAATTATCATTTTTGAGTGTTTTCTGTTGTAATTTATTTTTATACTATGATTAATGCGTTTTCTTTCCTGTAGCTAAGTATTTAGTCCTTTTTCTTTTCAACTAAAACTAATATTCAGACTTAGAGATAGCCAAAAAAGATTCAAAAATCTAAATATGTCAAAGTTAAATTGCATAAAATTTACAGTTTAACCTGATAACTAAAAATAAACATGTTCAACTAACTTTATTGTAGGGATTTTTTTGTAAAAAGTTATTTGTGTAAAACCTTGAATTTATTTTTCATAGTCCAAAATTGGATCAATTATATATAATATATATGAGGTGAGAGTTCACAAGTCACCTCGGGTTCGAAATGAAGAAGATGCAGAAGCTCTTCATATTTTAAAATATTTAATAAGTTAAAAAGAAGACAGCACAACACAAATACTAAGATAGAATGAATGAAAAGGAGGCAGTGGCTGCTCTTGACATCAGCTAGTGAAATATATGTGAAAAACGTCCATTCTTTCTCCACATTGTTTTGCACTCAATTTTACCATGTCTGCCAGAATCAGTCACAGTGAATGTTGGTGATTCCAGTGAATAGTGACTGTTGTGCCAACTGGTGTTAGCAGATACTACATACATATGTAACAACCTCTATGTAAAGAAGTTGCTAAATACCCAAAAAAAGTTCATTATATGGAAAATTTGTTATATATAGAGGTTCATCTTTAAATTTTCTTTATAAACCTTATATAACAAATGTTAAAATCATAAACACTTTATATTGAAAATTAATTATTCACACCTGTTTGTAAATTAATATATATTTATATTATATTTCTTACTTAAAAAAGAAAGAAAAACTGCAAGGAAAGTTTCTTGATGCCTTTATTCCACTTCCTGAAAAATTAAATGTTCTTTGATGCTCAAGCACTTACGTTTTGACATTTTTGAGCTAAAAGAAACAAAGTTATACCAGTGCAACTGATCAATACTTCAAATAAACAGACAGAGACTAGTTCAAGGACATAGGGACAAGAGGCAACTCCGCTGAGGGTGAAAAGTGATATCGAAGATGTTTCTGTTTAACTGGACAATGGAGGTTAAAGGTTGCATGCACACACACACTTTTCCTGGATGAAACGCCATGAATTCTGACAATTTTATTGTTCTCACTAAGTTAGGCCACTAGTAAAGCCAAATCAAGATCATTGATCACCATAAAATGTGTTAAAAGCTCCTTTAAATAGATAAATTAAGGTTTGATTTTGATGAAAGCACCATAAGCAGCTCAGAACAAAAGAAGCATGTCAAAAAACCTTTGTAAACAGAAATTCTAACTTAAATCACAATATTGACAATCTGTTAATCCCAATTAGTTTGAATTGAGTGTCATTTTCCTTAGTTAAATTTTTCTGCTTTTTTGTTACATTGGAAAAACATGGAATTTGCCAATAAAGGAAAAGGGTTCTTATATATATATATATAATTACTTATTACAACACTTGCATATTTACTTGTTATAGTACTTAAATAACTAATTCTTTATTGCAATACTTATATATTTAATTACTTATTATAATATTTAATTATGTATTAAAATACTTATATTTTTAATTACTTATCAAAATACTCATATATATATATTACAATACTTATTTATTTATTTATTTACTTAATACTTATGCATTGTGGTTAAAAATTCATCTACCTGTAAAGCAGTAAAAAGTAAAACATTAATATATATAGAAATGCAAAAATAAAATTTGAAGTGCAAAACTTTATTATTTTTTTAGTCAACTAACAGGCTATGGTAGCTACAAAATAATAAACAAGCAAAAATATTACTTTTGAAATATAGACATTTTATTATTATAAAAGCAAAACAGTATTTATTCAGAAGATATAATTGTAATGTCTTTATTGCTTTCTTTTTCCTCCATGACACAGCATGTTGTGACAACAGAACAGGATTCTATCTTTTCCAATACAGCAAAACACAAGCGCAATTCACCCGCGCTCCTAAAACGGGGGACTCTCTCTTCCCCGACCATCACCTTCGAGGGTCAATCACCTTCTCCTTAAAAAACAGTAACACACCACCTAAGACGCGCTAAATAGCACCAACATTCCATAATCTCCCGCCAACAGTAGCCATACACTACACGCTGCCGCCAAGATTATGGTTAATTGTAAATTAAGCATAAATCTGAAACAAAAACTGACTACTTTGGTGGACCTATTCCTAAAACTACACTACTACATGCACAACAGTACAACTATGGGAAAATAACAAATAGGGTTACCTAATAAACACTATACTAGAAACGCATAAGAAAATACAAAATCAGCACGTTCCCATAAAAAGTATTACCAAGAATTATCCTAAAATAATTACTAATAATGAAAATGTTAAACAATAAAGAAAAGTACAGTTTACATCAAAGAAACACACATAGGAAAATTCACCACATCTAAGTAACTAATAGCTTAGAAAAAAATTTTTAATTTATGATAAAAATAAAATACTATCTTAACCTTTCCTCTCTATATTCAGATGGTAAATAAGCAAATCGACATTATTTCACTATGAATATCAAGTTTCACAAATATCATTATTGAATTAATACTAAGAGTACACAATTAAACAACACTTAAATACGTAAATAAATTCAATAAAGACGGTTTCCCCCCTAGAGCAAACTATGAAAATTCCACTTTTAAATGAATATTAAGGTTAACATATATGCATAAACAACGCACACAAAAAATGATACATCATGTGAATTATTAATGTCCAACAGATAACGATTAATTATTTTACCTCCTGAGCAATGTCCTACATCAAAAGTGTTCATTTGGGAGGACAAGTGTCCAGTTCCATTCGTGTTTTAACTGGTGTTGCAGGGGGTGGGGGAAATTTTACAGTTTCTCCTTCAGTCCCCGAAAGCATTCTCCACTCATGCCGGATCAAGGACCCCTGGTTCTGGTTTCACCCCTTCCTTGGCAGCTGTCCAGGGGGGGGTATCCCATTTTTTATTTCTCCATCTTTCATCAATCCCACAATGCACGGGAGGTGCTTTTCCTTCAGAACCGAAATCTCCAAAAATGTCACTTTCGGTTTGGCTAGTGGTTTAGAAACACTATTCCCAAGTTTTTGATAATCTATGTGGCTCTTTCTCAACTTACGTCTCCTCCTTTTCCACATTTTAGCTTTCATTGTCTTTTGATCATCTCTTTCTTGTAATGCTTGTCTCATCTTCATAATACTAACTCGTTTGATAAAATCAAGCAGTTTCCAAGCAGGTTTTTCTATTCCTTGTTTGTCTTTAAAACCAATGATGGGCACAAGTATAATGTTGCTTGAGGCTTTTAAATTCACTTTTTGTTGCAATTCTGCAACTGTCTTTCTGCTTAATTTTTTAAGTTTTCTCTTGAACAATTTTGACATTTCTTCTTCACTTTCATCATATTCTAAATCCAATGTCTCTTTATTAAGGATCGCCGGATTAAAATCATCTTTAACTTCATCTCTTATCACATGGACTGGTGTTACTTCTTTTCCTTCACACATCTCATTATTGGCAGGAATTAGCGGCACCTTAGATGAGTCTCTAGATAAACCCTTTATTTCCCCAACAATGGCAGGTTGAGCTACAGCATCTGGATTAACACAAAGCATTTTGGCTCTTTCACTTTTAAAAACAAGACCTTTCTCGATTGCTTGAGGTACCTCCATGGCTTCATCTGACTTTTCCTTTAAAAATTGTTTTTGCTCTTCCATTCTTTTACACCTCTCTTCTTGTAAGCGCTTCTGTTTTTCTGCTTTCATTCTCATTTTGTGTTTTTATTGAACCTGTTGCATCTGCTCTTGCACAAGCCATCTTTCTTTCTCCAATCTCGTCTCTTCTTCCACACACAAAGCTATTCTTTCGTTCATTTTCCTTTCTTCTTGGGCCTTACGTCTTTCTTCCACTGCTTTGGCATCTTCCTGAGCCTTGAATCTAGCTTCCTCCTCAGCCTTGAGTCTAGCTTCCTCCTCAGCCCTGAGTCTAGCTTCCTCCTCAGTCTTGTGTCTTGCTTCTCTTATTCTGGCTTCCTTTTCTGCTTTCCATCTTGCTGCTTCTATTCTCGCTAATTCCAATTCCTGTTTTCGTTCCAAGCGACTTTCTTCTGCTTTCTTTTTAAACTCTTCTTCTTTCTATCCTCTTCTTTTTCCATTCTGTCCCCTATCTTAGTTGCTAAGACATCTCTGACGAATTCTTCATCTTCTAATACTTAGCATTAATTTCTGTTTCAACTCCATAATTCCAAGATCAGCGTCAACGGTTTCTCCCATTTCCACTAAAACTGTTACTAAATCTTTTTTGGGGCATTTTCAAACATTTTTTTTCTCTTCTCTGGTTCTCGAAAATAGAGCGTGTTGTTATGTCTTTATTACTTTCTTTTTCCTTCACGACACAGCACGTCGTGACAACAGAACAGGATTCTATCTTTTCCAATACAGCAAAACACAAGCACAATTCACCCGCGCTCCTAAAACGGGGGACTCTCTCTTCCCCGACCGTCACCTTCGAGGGTCAATCACCTTCTCCTTAAAAAACAGTAACACACCGCCTAAGACGTGCTAAATAGCCACAACATTCCATAATCTCTCGCCAACAGTAGCCAGATACTACAATAATCTAATAAAAAAAGTACTAAAGAATAGATATCGTGAAGTGAAAAGTATATAAATCAGTCATTCTGCAAAGGCTACTTAATAATAAACTATCAAATAATTTTTGTGGCATTCTGAGAAGCAAATTTGTCAAAATATTTTTGGTGTGAAATCAATTTTTTCAAAGATTTTGGATTCCATAGAGAATGTGTCAAAATCTGAAAACCTTTTTAGAGTCAGATTCCTAAAAACTCCTGTAAAAAATTCTAAACTATATACCTTACCATTTCAGTGGGGCTCACACCTAAAATTACAAACTTTATTTGTTCTGTGTGACTAATATCTGGTGTAGAATTAAGAATTATAGTGTAATATTTGGCTTTTAACACAATGCGTATTATCTCATTACGAGTAGATAAGGCTAAAATATTAATTTCTTCATTTTGAAAATACTGCCCCAAGTAGTGTGGAATACGTGTTTTGTTATTTTTGCATTTAGTGACGTTATTAAGCTGTTCTGAAATAACTGAATCCAATTCGGCCATTATCTAATGCCTTTAAAAATATCTCAATATCACACTAGTTTCTCTGCATGACAAATTTTGACTGGCTAAAAATTGTACTTCAGCAATCATTCTTTTAATGAGGACGCGTACCATCTCTTTTTCTCTCAATTGTATACATTTTGTTGTTCCTCATCAATAGTACAGTTTTTTAGCGTAGTCTTTAATTCGCACCACGATCTTATACAGTTTTCGATTTTTAGAGTATTTTCATCATTATTATATTAATAATAATGAAAAAAAACCCACATTTCTCAGTCCAGTAAAATTCTGTCTTTTAACTTCCTCAAAAAATGTCACTTCGGGATATTTTTGATGACATTTAAATATTAACACGTGTGTGCAATCTTATTTCAAAATATATTTATAATAATTTTACTAAATTTATCTCTCTTAAGCTTAAGAAAGAAAGAAAACACTAAAACAACTCACCTATTACTGACCTAACTCACAACCTTTAAATATTCGAAAAGAATTTTTCAAAAATGCCTTTTCAATACTTCGACCAGCAATAACACAATTACTAATATGAATATATTTATAATTACAAAATAATATTGCTAAATTTCTCTTGATGTATAAAAAGAGAGAGAGAGAGAAATAACCCATCTATAAACACGTGCTATATTGACATAACATAATGATTCAGAAAAATTATTCATAACCGATGATTCAGAAAAAAAATAAAAATTTACAATAAACAAGGCGGATTGCATTTTTTTAAATACTGGGAGCAGTAATGCACGTCTCGTTCTAGAAGTGGAAGCTTTCATATGAAAACTGAGTAATTTTTTCAGGTAAAATCGTTATTTACTTTTGTGAATTTATTTCATAAATGTATACACGTGTGTGTATATTAACAAAAGAGATTTTTTAAAACTAAATATATTACTTTATGGTTCGCTTTTTCATGAAGTCAAACATAATAAAATATTCCGTAAAACTTTATATTAATAGGGTAAAAATATATTAGTACCTTCCAATAAGGAACCTTGTGTTGACACAATATGTCCTAGAG
This sequence comes from Trichonephila clavata, assembly GCA_019973975.1. Lineage (NCBI taxonomy): Eukaryota > Metazoa > Arthropoda > Arachnida > Araneae > Nephilidae > Trichonephila > Trichonephila clavata. The sequence continues at coordinate 65,649 of BMAO01022676.1, forward strand.
CCAAAAATTTAAACCCACCAGACTAGACTTTGGGTATATTGTCCTTTAATGCTAAACAAATTAGTTTAATTAGAAATTTAAATCGTATTAATCTTTAAATAAATTATATACAAATAAATAGCTTAGTCACAGATTTTTTTTTTAATTTGAAGTTCATGAAAAATGAAAATTCTTAATAGAAAAAGTTTAATTGCAGCATAAATGTTTAAAATGAGTAATAAAATCTTGTACTTGCAGAATTTTATTTAAAATATTCCGTTGTACGAATCTTTTTGAAACCCAGTGCATTGTGTCAGCCTAAGCCAGTATTTTTATTTTTTATGTAAACCCATAGAAAATGCGCCCCCAAAAGGTGCAATCACTTTATTACATTGTGTTTTGTCTCTAAATCGAAGCGTAAAACAAACAATGTTGTAATTTTTTATTTCTTTGTTCCTTTCCTCTGTTAAATTACATTGGTTTATTAGGACAACACTATATTTAATTTATTTAAAGAAAAACTCAAACTTGTCTTCAAAATCTTAAAATTTTACAAAGCAAGAATAAGAAACTTTTTTAGTATCACTTAAATAGAATTTTCTCCTTAATAAGAGGTAAATACATAACGTCTATATTCAAAGAGACCGGTAGCAACATTAATTGTGCCTTATTCGAAGGTGTACCTTACAGGAGGTACTTCTGTATTTGTATATTATTTTAAGTCTTAAAAAAATAAATATTTCGAAATTAAAAACATAATTACCTGATGCTATTTCAAACGAAATAATTTTAAAAGATTCAGTTGTGCCAATTTCTTTGAAAGAGAGTTTGTTTGATGGTAGAGATCAGAAGAGAGTTTGTTTCAACTTCAGGTAACTAGTCAAGAGTGAAATAAAACATCTCCTGAGGTTCGCTATCTTCCAAAAAATTTTATTACCTCTGTCCCTCTTTGATTAGCTGACACCGGACGTGCTATGGGTGTCCGGATTGTCCTTTGTGACCCCAGTCCGAGATGGGAAGAACGTTACAGAAGATACTATAAATATATATCAAATTTCATGATTTAACATACACTGCGGTCTCGAGCCTTCAAGGTTCAACAAAAAAGAAAATTGACATTTAAAGTACATAGTAGAAAATCAGGAATATTAAATAAATAAAAAATACCAGAACCTCAATACTAAACACAAATATATAACTTGAAATAGCAAAAAAGATAAATCAGATACATATTTAACTATGAATTCTGTGAGTAAACCAGTCAAATATTTTACTGTACATTTAAATACGAGTCCCCCCCCCCCAAGAGATATTTATAAATTTGAAATGTAAACAATAACTCTTTTCAGCAGACATAATTTTTAATTCTATATAAAAACAGAATCTAGAAGAACAGCAGTTTGCCGAATGCTGCTCTAAGCGAAATATTCTGTTTAGTGCACATTTGTCACCCTAAACGTAGTAATTAGGTTTTTCCATTCCCGGAAATACATCAAAATTTCAAAAAATTTAAAAACAAGTTATTTTTAAATATTATCAATAAATATTATATAAAATAAGGGGAATACCGTTTTTTTTTCATTTTCGATTCAGCATCGACTCAAACATTTTTAGATTTTTAAACGTTTGTATTTGTATTAAAAATGTATGCCAGATAAATTATGAATAAAACTGAAAATGGTTAAAAATAATAAAAAGTGTATTAAATATATACTCCCTGCAAAATTAGAATAATTTTGTGGGGCAAACATATAAATTTTAGAATCTACCTTTGATCTCCTATGAAGTCTCCCAAATATTTTGATAAATACAAGTAATTTACAAATGCAGATATTAACAAAACCTGTAGCAAGAAGTGTTTCGAAGGAATAAATAATTATTCTAAAGAAAGAAATTATTAGAAATTCGAATACAAAGACTTTACTTAGTTTATAATAAATAAATATGTCACCCTATCTTTATTTTGCAGATGCTGTTACTACACTCATGTCCATAAATTAAGGATAATGAAGTTCAGGCAAAGAAAGAGACAGAAGCAAAATAAATTTGACTTATTTGTAAAGTCTATTTATCAAACAAAAGGTAAAAGAGCAAAAAAGATGCTATATGTTTGACATAATTAATAAAAATTGTGATTTTTACTCCCCGGAGCAAATTTCAAAAAAGAGCCTATTTACAAAAAACAGTATAACATGGTTAGTATGATGGTTAATACGGAGTATGTATCCCGGACGATGCAATACAGGCCTTACAACGTCTACGCATGCTGAGTATCAAATTATCAATCTGATCTTGGGGAATATTACACCACTCATCAAGCAATGCCCTCCAAAGTTCCGGTAGACAGGTGGGAGGGGGTTGACGGGCTGCAATTCGTCGGTCAAGCATATCCCACACATGCTCTATTGGATTCAAATCCGGTGAGTATGCTTTCCAATCCATACGGGTGATATCCTCCGATTGAAGGCATTCGTGTACAATGTTTGCATGGTGTTGAGTGCCTCGCCACTTGTAAGAAGCTGTGATCGCTTCCTAAATGTGGGGAGGTGAAATATGATCAGCGATTGTGGTGCCCCCGCTAAGACGCGGGGAGTGAGAGTGCAATGACCGAGGAGTTGGCCATGGGCCTTCCAAATAGAGACATATATACAAGGCAGTCCACTGTGTTTTTAATTTTGAGTATGAGTATTTTAATTTTACTCCTGAGCTACCGATGGGCCAAAACATGGTCCTAGCTGCGCCGGAGACATCGGGAAAATTTGTGTTCGTCATTACTATTATCAATAATAATCTTTAGAGTGATGAGAATTTGAGTAATGGTGGTCTCTTGTGAAAGCAGTCCTGGTAATGAGGTGAGCTCAAAATTGTCCCTTTGAGATTTGTGTTCTTTATTTCATAATGAGTTTTGAGTAATTATTCATTTTGAGTTTTGAGTAGTTATTCATTTTGAGTTTTGAGTAATTATTTCATTTTGAGTAATTATTTCATTTTGATTTTTGTGTGATTAATTCGTTTTGAGTAATTAATTCATTTTGAGTTGTGAGTAATTAATTCGTTTTGAGTTGTGAGTAATTACTTCGTTTTGAGTAATTAATTAGTTTTGAGTAATTAATTCATCTTGAGTTTTGTGTGATTAATTCGTTTTGAGTAATTAATTCATTTTGAGTTGTGTGTAATTAATTCGTTGTGAGTAATTAATTCGTTTGAGTTGTGAATAATTAATTAGTTTTGAGTAATTAATTCATCTTGAGTTTTGTGTAATTAATGAGTTTTGAGTAATTATCCGTTTTGAGTTGTGGAATTAATTAATTTTGAGTTTTGAGTAATTAATTCATTTTGAGTTGTGTGTAATTAATTCGTTGTAAGTAATTAATTCGTTTAAATTGTGAATAATTAATTAGTTTTGAGTAATTAATTCATTTTGAGTAATTAATTAGTTTTGAGCAGTTAAGTTCTTTGAGTATTGTGATTAGGTGTTCTATGATTATATTGTGTGAGTAGTTAAATTCTTTGAGTATTGTGAATTGAGTATTGTGAACAGTTAAGTTCTTTGAGTATTGTGATTAATTAAGTTCTTTTGAGTATTGTGATTAGTTAAGTTCTATGAGTATTGTGATTAGGTGTTCCTTGAGTATTGTGTGAACAGTTAATTATTTGAGTATTGTGTGAACAGTTAATTATTTGAGTATTGTGTGAACAGTTAATTATTTGAGTATTGTGGGTGTAGTTAAATTCTTTGAGTATTGTGTGAATATTTAATTCTTTGAAATTGTGTGAACAGTTAAGTTCTTTGAGTATTGTGATTAATTAAGTTCTTTTGAGTATTGTGATTAGGTGTTCTATGAGTATATTGTGTGAGTAGTTAAATTCTTTGAGTATTGTGAATTATTCTTTGAGTATTGTGAACAGTTAAGTTCTTAAAGTATTGTGATTAATCAAGTTCTTTTGAGTATTGTGATTAGTTAAGTTCTATGAGTATTGTGATTAGGTGTTCCTTGAGTATTGTGTGAACAGTTAATTATTTGAGTATTGTGGGTGTAGTTAAATTCTTTGAGTATTGTGTGAATATTTAATTCTTTGAAATTGTGTGAACAGTTAAGTTCTTTGAGTATTGTGAATTATTCTTTGAGTATTGTGAATTGAGTATTGTGAACAGTTAAGTTCTTTGAGTATTGTGATTAATTAAGTTCTTTGAGTATTGTGATTAATTAAGTTCTTTTGAGTATTGTGATTATTTAAGTTCTTTTGAGTATTGTGATTAGTTAAGTTCTTTGAGTATTGTGATTAGTTAAGTTCTTTGAGTATTGTGATTAGTTAAGTTCTTTGAAAATTGCGATTAGTGAAGTTCTTTGAGTAGTGTGAATACTTAATTCATGAGTATTGTGAATTGTTAAATTTTTGAGTATTGTGAGAGTTGTTAAGTTCTTTGAGTATTGTGTGAATAGTTAATTCTTTGAGAATTGTGGGAATATTTACTTCTATGAGTATTGAGTAAATATTTTGAGTGTAGAATAATTAAGTCCTCAAGTTGTAGTTATTTGCGTATCGGTGAGTTTAAAGTTGCTTGAGTTTTAATATTATTTTCTTGAGTAAGTGAATAGAATTGTAGTTCAAAATGTCAATCGTTTCAAAATTAAAGAAAAATGAGCTAAAGCTTGTTGCTGAAAAAATAGGTTTGACTATACCAGGGGATGCAAAAATGATTGATTTAAAGCGGTTAATTGAGGAGAGCGATGTGTTTAAAGAAGATTACGAATTCGTGAAATCCGTGATAGAGGAAGTGTTAGAAGAAGTTAAAACCCAAAAATCCCAGCTGAACGGTGAAATAGAATTAGAACGCCTTAAATTAGAGAGAGTTAAAGCGGAATTAAAATTAGCAAAATTAAGATCTAGTGCAAATAATAGCGAGACCTCTCTCAACGGAGGTGAAACTGAGGCGTCTATTGATTTTGACACTCTTAAAGAACCGATTGTATCTGATAAAATGTTTCAAACCATAGATAGGGAAACAGCAGCACATATTAATATTAGACCATCCGGAGATTGGTTTAGACCGCTACAATTGAGTAAGGAGTGTGATTTATATTTTACTTCGAGTGGTAAACCCGTAAATGAGACGAGAAAAGATCTCAAATATAACAAACTTAAAACCTTTAAAACCGCTTCCAAAGTATTTTTTAATGAAGAGAAAAATAAAAATTGTGATTTGTGTTTAAGAAATGACCATAACCCGTTACATGCTTGCCCTCAGTTTAAGAGACTTTCTCGGTTCAAGAGCGCGTTAACGTAGTGAAAAATAAAAACACGTGTTTTAAATGCTTATTCCTCAACTGCAGTGTTAAAAAATGTTCGTTTCGAAATTGTTTTTGCGGCAAAGCGCATAACAAACTAATACATTTCCCGAGGGAACTAAAGAGTGTTTCGTCAAATGGGGTGAAGAGAAGCTTGCCAGACGCCCCCGAAGTCGTAAATAAGTCGCTGTAAAAGGGGGACGGGGAATGCAGCTGGTCATTTCCTCCTCAGGATGAGTGCCAAAATTTCGTTTCGACTAACATAGTTGAAAACAAAAAGAACGTTATCTTATCCACGGTACTATATTTATTAAAGGATAAGTATTCGCGTGTGCAGATCCCAGAGTCAGTTAAACTTGCGGATCCAAATTTTAAAATTCCAGGAAAAATAGACATCTTGTTAAGTGCCGAGTATTTTTATCATATAATAAAACCCGGTAAAATAAATGTAAAAAATTCGAACCTGATTTTACAGAATTCAGTCTTTGGTTACATAGTTGGAGGTAGTGTAAAGGATGAGTTAAATTCATATTCTTGTAACTTAATATGTGAGTCCGAAGAGTTAAATTCGAGAAAATTCAGGGAAATTGAGGAGATAGATAATGAATTACCTAAAAATTTAGAGAATTCTATTTGTGAGGAGCATTATATCCGGACGCGTAAGAGGCATGAATCGGGGAGATATATTGTTTCTGTGCCCGTTAAAGAGCATTGGTTGTGTGTAGGGAACTTGAGGGACATTGCTCTAAAGATACTCGAATCGCTATGGACTCGTTTTCCTAGAGACCAGGATTTTAAAAAATTGTATTGTGATTTTTTGAAGAAATTAGGCCCCATGACTAAGATAAAAGTCAAGCTTGTTGCGAGTAAATCTCGTGTGTCACCAATTAAACAGGTAACCATACCTCGCTTAGAATTATGTGGTGCTGTGCTACTCGCCAGATTGATGCCTAAAGTGCAATGTGCATTAAAAATGGATATTACCTCAGTCTTCTTTTGGACCGATTCCACAATAGTGCTATCGTGGATGAAAAACGAGCCCCGAAACTTAAAAACGTTTGTAGCAAATCGAGTGGTAACTATCCAAGAGTTAAAAGAGTTGAATAAATGGCATCATGTTCATTTGGAACAAAATCCTGCTGACATCATATCAAGAGGACTTGATCCAGAGAAAATTCAACAAAGTGATTTGTGGTGGTTTGGGCCAGCCTTTCTAGAAGTGCCTGCAGTGAACATTCCTAGATACGTCGATGAGATCCATAATTGTGAACCTTACCAACGAGAGCTGAAGGATAATCAAGTGGAGTCAATGTGTTTCTTAGTGCAAAATAACGAAATTCTTCCCATCATTGATAAGTGTTCTTCGTTTCTGAAACTGCAAGGAGTCCTTGCATGGTGTGTGCGTTTCAAGGAGAAAAATCCATTACAGATAACCACTGGCAATTTAACTGTAGCTGAATTGTCTACAGCTTTACTTTGCTTAGTAAGAAAGGTACAATCTGTGTATTTTATAACGGAAATTTGGTGTATTGAAAGAGGACAACAATTGCCAGATTCCATCAACTTATTAACTTTGTCTCCATTTTTAGACGAGAGGAAAATACTCTGTGTGGGTGGAAGATTGAGACATTCCAATCTACCTGCCGAACAAAAAGATCCTATGCTAATCCCTAACAACCACCTTATTTGTGACTTAATTATTAAACATTATCATTTTTCTTATTTGCATACAAGTGCTGAGGCTACTTTGGCAAACATAAGAACCAAATTTTGGATTGTGAATGTGGCAGTCCAAAGTCAAACGTGTAATTAAGCAATGCATTAAATGTCTTAAGGTAAGTGCAAAAGGTAAAAACCAAATGATGGCAGATTTACCTAGTGCCAGAGTAAGCATTGCAAGAGTATTTAATAAAGTAGGACTGGATTTTTGTGGTCCTTTCCTTATAAAATTAATTCCAGGTAGAGCAAAAAAAGTGTATAAATATTATATTTGCATTTTTGTGTGTTTTGTTGTTAGAGCCATTCATTTAGAAATTGTAACTTATAAGTATTGAAGCAGTTTTGGTTAAAGGTGAAGATAATTCAAAATTACTGAATTGGAATCTTGCCAAAATAGTAGAGGTTCATCCAGGTACAGATGAAATAACTAGAGTAGTAACATTAAAAACAGGTAAAGGTGTATATAAACGACCTAATACTAAAATTGTTAAATTACCTTTTAATTGTAATTGAATTACTTGATATTGTTCTGTGTGTGTAGGAATGTATTGTATTTCCATAGTGTGAAGTTTTTTTTTTTTGTTTATTGTAAAATGTATCATGTATTTGTAATTGCTTGATTGTATGTTGAAAATTTTTTTAAATTTGTCAAGGCGGGCAGTATGTTGAGTGCCTCGCCACTTGTAAGAAGCTGTGATCGCTTCCCAAATGTGGGGAGGTGAAATATGATCAGCGATTGTGGTGCCCCCGCTAAGACGCGGGGAGTGAGAGTGCAATGACCAAGGAGTTGGCCATGGGCCTTCCAAATAAAGAGACATATATACAAGGCAGTCCACTGTGTTTTTAATTTTGAGTATGAATGTTTTAATTTTACTCCTGAGCTATCGATGGGCCAAAAAACATGGTAAGGACGGGCGTTGTCATCCATAAACAGAAATTCAGCACCCATGGCGCCCCGAAACAAACGTACATGTTGTTCCAGAATGACATCCCGATAGATGTGGCCTGTCATCGTTACACTCTGAACGTGCAGGTCAGTTCTGGTACCAAGAATAATTCCTCCCCAAACGAGCCATCCTGCACCACCGTAACGGTGTCGTTTAATGGTGTTCTCTTGGTGGTAACGGGTACCTGGAGCTCTCCAGTTACCTGTTCCGGCGAGAATCAGACTGCAAACTAAACCTGGACTCGTCGGAAAACATCACACAAGACCACTGTTGTGGTGTCCACAATGGATGCTCTCTACTTCAGGTTAATCGCAGGCGACAGTGAGTTGCGATAAGGGGAACACATCTGACAGGCCTACGAGCATGTAGACCAATGTGCCCTAAGCGTCTGTACACGGTCTGCCTTGAAACTATCGTACCGGTAGCTGAAGAGAGCTGACGAGATAGGTCTGATTCTGGGCTCCGTCTGTTTCTTTTGGCAGTAACTGCCAAATACCGGTCCTCATTCGGCATTGTAACTCGGGGGCGACCTGTGCTGTAACATCTACTCACGTTACCATCATCTTGGAATCGTTGCCAAAGCCTGGAGATGACACTCTGGTCGATTCCAAGTTCCTCGGATACTTCTAGCTGGGTACGTCCACATTCCAGTCGTCCGATAATTCTACCACGTAAAAAACCATCAAAATGCTTCCTTTGTGCCATAACTATGCGGTTATTGCACTGAAAGGCTTTTAAAGCGCTTGTGAACAATTTTACTTCTTTGCCACCATTCCTTATATACCCCTCTCTTACACTGTCGTCATTGTGACGTACTATCCGCGCCATCTGGTGGTTTCCTGTAATTTGCATATTCTTCTTCAAGATGTGTGTGATAATTCTACAGGTGAAATTTTTATTTTAGAGTTGAATTTCTGTGTGATTCTGAATTAGCCTTAATTTATGGACATGAGTGTATCTTGATTTTTTATTTTCAACTTTATCATATACACAGAGGGAAAATCTTTATCCAAATTAAAAGTTTAAATTTTTTTAATGAAATTGATCTCTTTTAGGACTAAAGGCAAAAATTGTTAACGAAATAGGAGAAAAAACATTACAATTAAAAATTTCGAAAAAAAATCCCATTTAATATTAATGGTCCTTTACTGACTCACTTGCATTTAAATTTTAATCAGTCAAAGCTGAATCATTTATTTCTCTAATGTTGCTACTAAGACAGTGTTTCTCCAATTTTCAATGCTTGCAACCCAATTTTCAATCATAATTTTCACATCGCACAATAAAAATGTATTGAGTGCAATAATAATGCACTTTTACGTTAAAGCTACAATATGCGATTTTAATCATAAACTGAACAAATTATCAAGATAAATATTAAATTCTTTATATGACAAGCCTATGGGAATCACTAGTAATTTTTAAACTTGTTCTTAATTTAAAACTTTTAATGGTATCCGAGTATCCTAAAATTGTGAATTTTGCTAAAAATTGACAATTTTTTTTTTTTTTTTATGATTTTATTTTATAGGTCATCGTTTTAGCTTTATAAAATTGCTAAATTTATCATTTTCTGTTCACTAGAAAAAAAACTATAAGTGTTTTAGTAAGAGAAGATGCCATTACTTTGAGCAAGATATGTCATAATTTAAAACGCGTTTTACTCGAAATGTGTTTTTTTTTTAAATTCTGAAACGGGACCAGCGATTGCTCAAAAAGTTTTAAAAATAATCAAGTGAAATCTTTTGTGTATGTTCTGTATAGTCATCGAAGTGTTTTAACCTTCAGGTTTGTTCAGATTCAGAAGTCAGAACCTTCAGATTCAATCACCGTTTTATTACAAAATTTACAGTCCCTTTTGTGAATCACTGGTTTTTTTAAGCAATTTCATATAGTAACTGAGATAAAGTGCTCTAGTTTTTGTAAAAATTAAAATACCTCTTATCCTGAAGGTCTCTTCGAAAATGAATAAGATAGCAACACATCAGAATTGAAAAATTGAAAATTTGCTTATAAACTTTTGGTACAGAATGGGCCGCGTTTATGTTATTTTTTTGTCAATGTTTACCTATTTTTTCCCATTTTAGTAATAATAATTTCTGTTTCTCTACTTAATTTTAGCATATTTTTCATAAAATGTCTAAGCAAATATAAAAAAAAAAAAATTCCCATATCTCCATTTAAAAAAAAAAGTGTTCGCAAGTCGTCGGATACCTTAATTATCACATTGTGTAGTGCTGATACATTTATAAGTATATTATATCAGTGTAAATGTGTATTTTATTTTTTATTATGCCCGAATCTATATTTTGTTTTGCTTCCTTTCAGTAAATTTGTAATTTTTTAAATCCTTTGTTTTTGACTTTTCGATATGCTCGCGCCCCCTTGCAGTTTTATTAGGCCTACAGTTTCAGAAACGCTATACCAAGAGATAAATATAAATATATATAAATACTTGAAAATGTATATGCTGCTGAGAGAAGTAACGATTACGTACGTTAAAAATATTTTTTCTGTTTTTAAGAGATTTCATTTGTTTAACCGATTTCTTGTTTGTGTGTGTGTGTGTGGAATAGCTACATAAATGTTACATAAATATAAATAAATATTAATGTAGGAGTCTCACTTGAGAGAAAGTTAAGTTACGAAAAATAATGAATAAAAAAAGTTGCGAGATTGTTTAAAAAAATAATCTCCCTAAAATATTTGGTGGTTCTTTCTCTTCTCGAAATTACTAATTCAATCAAATAGCTCATAATAAAAACAAATATCCGAAAAAAAATTAAAAATATAGTTTCAAGTATCATTACTTACGTTATCCACATTAATCAAGATTTCGGAACTTTGATCAGTTTGGTAGGCTACGAAATGCGATTCCTATAAAAACTAAATACTTTTATTTGACGAAGCAATGTTCGATAGACAGGAACTGATTTGGCCAAAAAGTTTCAAGCATTTACTCCTTCCCTCGACAAGCTGAAAAAATTCTGGACTCTTCTCGTGTGCCTTTTCTCAAATTACATACACCCCCAATTGCTGGGGTAACGAAAATTCCACCGTTCAAAAAGTTCAGGGGGAACGATCGCAAAATACCGCAGTAGGGTCTGTTAAAATTTATGGCCGAGGTTGAAATCTACACTCGGTGGCGTAACGTACATCCCCGCATCACGGGGGGGGGGCAGTGCTCTAGGGGGCCCAAAGCCAGACAGCTGCCAGGTACGTACTCTTTGTAAAATCCAACTCGGAAGACCAAAACTTGACTTTGCAGGGGGGCCAAAATGTTCTAAGTTACGCCATTATCCACAGTCCACAGAGGCGGATTAAGCGGACCTGGCGGCCGCCAGGGGCTCCAGCTCTAGAGGAGCCCCAAGCTTGATGGATTCCAATTATAAGTTCAACGTGCAAAAAAAAAAGAACTTGAACCGGTATTGAAACCCCGATATATCCTCGTTTTTGAGTCGTGTAGCAGCCCTAGCCATCTTTTTCTTGTATATCTGTATTGTTGCAATTTGTACAAACTTTTCACATGCATTTTTTTTTTTTTTTGCCCAAATTTTATTTCGAGCAAATGAATGCTATTTAAATCAAACAAGTTCGTTTTCAGTTTACAGGCGTGCTTGACTACTCTCGGGTACATTTTACAATGATCAAAAAAAAAAAAAAAAAAAAAATCCGAACACCAAGTAAATAATATTGTCGACTAATAAAACTTCGGCAATACAAATCGGTAATAGGCTACCTATACAAATGTATAGGTAGCATATTAAATTGATTAGTTTCAAGATCACAGGTTCATGAAAGCGAGAGTAGAGCCATTTCAAATGTGAAATAATGATACATTAAAAACTGGTATAACCGCCACAAATTTAAATGCAAGCATGCAAACGTGCATGCCTCGTGTCGTACTGGTACCGGATATCAGTATGTGGGATGGAATTGCATGCTTGTTGTTCTTGGTCGGTCATTATAAGGTTGTTTAATTCTGGTTGTGGATGAAGATGACAGTGCGTTCAATGATGTCCCATTCCTGCTCGATTGGAAAAAGATCTGGTGATCTAGCAGGCCAACTCAACACGTCGTCACTCTATAGAGCCTGTTGGATTACAACAGGTATGAGGGAGCACGATATCCTGTTGGAAAACACCCCTTGAATGATGTTTATAAATCGCAGTGCAACAGTTTATATCGCCAGACTGGCGTACTAGTTTGCAGTCAGGGTGTGTGAATTAACCTCGAGAGTGCTCCATCAATCAAAGAAAATTGCACACTCCCGACCCTAACTGTTGGTGAAAGCCCAGTGTATTAAAAAGAAAGCTACACAAAAATTAAAGGAAATCTACAAAGGCGATATTGAACCATTTAATTTTGACTATATGAATTGTGGATCAAGAAAAGAAGAAAAAAAAAAAAGATATAATGAAAACCACCCCTAGAAATTTATCGAGTTGCAAGAGAAATGCTAATGTAGAAATACTTTTGAAAATATTTTTAACTATACCGTTATCGAATGCATCAGGCGAAAGGTCTTTTTTCCGTTTTAAAACGTGTTAAAATAATTTAAGAAATACTATGGGAGAAAAGACAAATTGAACAACATGGCCATATTATATACAGAACAAAATGTTTTGGACAAAATAGATATGGCAAAAATAATTGATGAATTTGCCAAAGAGAAATCAATTTGTATAGCGAAACTGTAAGCTCTTTAGTAAAGTTTTATTTTTTTTTATATACAGTTAAGATTTTTCTTTAACCTTTGAGTTTTATTATTAGCAATATATTTTAATTTGAGAATTTAAAGTAAGCTACTCTTTTCACTATTTTAGTTTTTCGACTCTTGAGCCCATGGGCCTCAAACCTTTTACCGCCAGGGCCCTCCAACTACCTTAATCCGCCTCTGACAGTCCAGTAAAAAATAACTACTCCATGGATTATTTAAGCCCCGTGCCATTCCCGGAAATACAAAAAGTACGGAAATCTAACGATTTCCCGGGATTCCCTTCTTGTCATTTCAGTGAAAATCTTGTCATGATAAGCATATCTACCTGTATCCCGAGGTCGGGTGCCCATAAACTTGCAAAGTAAAAATTGCCACGTAACACAACTTTTATTTTTTAAGAGATATAATCCTTACAAATTTTTCTAGCAATGGCCGACTTTTCAATTCAGTCTAGAACAATATAATAATGTTACGCGTTTCCAAAGTGTAAATAATAATGGTTTAGAAAATAATTTCATCCAAATTCTTTCGTAACAAAATATATATATATATGTATATATTTTAAATTCGGTCTAAATGCCGCCCCGGACATGGGTTTGGTTTGTCCGGCCATAGAGCCGCCCCTGTGCGCATTGTATATAAGAGTTGTAAAACCATACGCAAAAATCACTTTTGTCCTCTACTTTGTTTTTCTAAATTGTAAGGTTATTATTAAATTGAAAACTTTTAATTTCCTCAAATGGGTATTGCAATTTAACATTATTAGATAAACCATATTAGATATTTTCGTACAGAAACTTTTCGCAAAAATCCTTTTTGAGACACCTTTGTTAAGCATCGATTCACAGTGCGCTGCCAGTGCCACTATTAAGCAAAAAAAAAAACCTTTTTTAATACGGTATTGTCAGATGAATCACGAATTTTGCAATCGGATGAAGAACGTTTCTAAAGATAAGACATTTATTGACAATCGACCAACACACTGTGCACTAATATTTTTACTTTTTCTTAAACTATGCTGTGCTATCGGGAAATCGGGACTTCATTTTTTAATAACTATTCAAAATTCAGAATATTTATATTTGAAAAATTCGTAAGAAATTTTGCTTGATTGATAGAATCAAATATGGCCTGCGGCCTATGGCCTTGTTTTGGCCACCCGTATGCGGTGCACGTGCTGCATCCCTGCTAGGATCGGCTCTGCAGATTCTTATGTGTTTTATATGAAAAAAAGTTAAATTTTGGTGAAAAAAGTACCACTTTGTCTGCAGTGACTTTTATACATAAGTATCAGGAAAAGCAGCACCCTTTTTCTTTTTCAATGGAAGTAAATGTTGGTATTTACGTTTTATCGCACCAATGCCAACATTCGAAATAACTCGCCAAGTTGGCAACGCGAATTTCGCATGTGTTGTATACGCTAAATTGTAGCAACCATGTGCTTCGTTTCATGTAATGTTGCCAATAGGTTGCGATAATATGTAAGAACCGAAATGTCATAGGAAGAGTTTTTGGTACATGTATTATTCCAACAATGGACTAAATTCATGTGACGTCACGATCACGTGACTCTCGAAAACTGAGTCACGTGATTACGCTGCGGTTGTTTACTACTATCGCTAGTAGTATTTTGCTATCTCAGTTTCACATTGTACTTTTAAAAATGTCTCATTTTTCTAAAATGGTTGCTCAATCAATAAATGAAAATATGCTTGAGGAAAAGGATCACATTTTTTCATATACCAGCGCAAAATATGAGTGTTTTGAAACCATGTTGAAAGGTGAGGATTATAAACCATCTCCTCCCTGTTTATTATGTATGCAATTACTTTGAAGAATATTTTCAATACCGATGCCAGCTTTATTCTCACTATTTTTGTCTTCACAAAAGAAACCTGTTCAAAAAGGATTTTGGAGAGATGTAGACTTTCACAAACATGTAAGTACTTCAAAGCAAATTTTTATTTATTTTAAATAAAATTATATTTAGATCATACATAAGAAAGTAAAATATGTTAGTTAACTTAAGCAAATTTTTGTTTATTTTAAATGAAGTTATATTGAGAACATATAATGTTTAATTAACTTCTTTTACTTATTTTACGCATCTTCAGAGTAGTAACAGAGGTACTTAAGTACTATTTAATTATCTAAAATTAGAACACAAGAATCGGATATGTAACCGTACATGCCATATCAAAAACAAGTATTTTTTTAACTTATTTTACTTTTTAATTTTACAATATTACTGGGAAAAAGAAAATAAAAATATTTTTGAGAAGTATTCACTACAAAAATGGAAAAATATCTTAATTTACTACAGCTTCATAAATGTTTACACTAAATGATGAATCAAGTACCACTTTCAAACATTAGAAATCAAAATGATCATTTACCATTTGTAAAATTACACGTAAAAAATTTGTGCAGCATTTTGAAAGTCTTTATTCGCTGCACTATTTCAGGCAAAAGATATAATTTATCAAGAATTGAAATACAAATATGGTAAAAAATTAAGGCATAAAGTTTTAAAACTAAAATGTGTATAATAGAATAAATTTGCGTCTATATGTTGGAAACAAAATCTTGCTCACAACTACATGATCAAAATAAAATAGTCATTTTTGAATCCATAGTTCTTTTACAAAAAAATAAAAATTGTTATATATTTGTGTGGTATTGATTAACACATCTGTTTTTCAGAGTTCGACTGTGTGGTATAAACCTATCATAGAGAGAGAGAGAGAGAGAGATGTGCAATTTTTTTTTACTATTTATAATAAATATGCATTTATATTGGTGTTTGCACAATATGTAGAAGATTTATCATAATAAATTAGATTTATTTATTTCATTATATTTATGTTTACATAAATATAAAAGTCTAAAAGACTCATGTATATTGACATTATCCTGCTTGTAAGTCCTGAATAAATTTGTTGCATGAGTTACTTACCAATATTGACCCAAGAAAAGTATTTGGATCAATTTTATATTTATCGCGAAGAGAAATACAGAAAATCTTTTTCAAAATTATTGTTAAGGCGTTAATTGGCCAAAATCACTGATATTTTTGAGATAAGATTGTCCTGGTAAAACAATGCTATAATTAGTTAATTAACTTTCTTGTGATTTTGATTAGAATAGAACTCAGTTTATTCGCAATAAATTTTGGTAACTTGTTGATGTAATAATGATTTTAATCTTTATTAATATATTTTCAAACGTTAAATTTCAGAGAGAATTCTGTATCTTTTTTTTCTGATGTTGTTTTATTTTCCATTTTTTTTTTAACGTATAAATGTAATTATATGTAAAGGGGTACTTTTCATTCATATTAATGGTAACAAAATAACATAGAGAGAGAGAGAGTACATTTCTTCAAATAAGTTTTAAGTTTGCAAGAAATGGAACTGGAGTATTTAACGTTAAACATAAATACCTAATCAAGAGACATAACTAGTAGAAATTGTGAATGGAAATTTTATGTAACTCTATTCATTTATTTATATATATATATATATATATATATATTGTGTTGAATTTTTTCTATCTTATTTGCAATCCTTGTAAAAATAAAATGCATTTTCATCAATAGCTAAATATCATGGATATATATAATGGATATTGTTTATCAATATGAGATAAACAATAGCTTAAACAAGTAAATTTTTAAAAATTTTTTACAAGTTTAACTTATATTTTGGAGCCATCTACTTTTAGATAGATCATACTATTATTTTTTATAAATTATATGTAATTCAATAAGAAGAAAAATATATTTAAGACTAAAGATAATTAAATTGAATTTCTGATAATTATTACACCTTTTCTGAGGAAACATTCCCTTAATATCGTATAATAATTTTTAAAAAGTAGATCAAAATGTTAAAGGCACTTTATACAAAGGCAATTAAAAAAAGTATTCAATTTGTCATAAAAAATTGTAATGCAAACTTTTAATATAGTTCATACTAGCATTAATAACATTAATTTGTGATCCAAGTGTCGCATACCCATGCATTATATTTAGTATCCCAGATATAAAGTGCAATTTTCAATAGAAAACTATTCAGTTCTGCAAAACATTGTACTAACGAGTAAAATTACAAACACATGTTTATTTAGTGTGTGGTTTTTTTTCAGAAAAGTTACAATTTTTTGCAATTTCTTTTTCGATACTTAATATAACAAGGGCATTTAAACATTGTGTACACATGCATGACTGAAGGTAACTCTTTATTTATTTTAATGTGCTTAAAGAGCACTTGCTATAGTGACTGCAACTTAGAGAAAAGTATTAAAACTGTTAATACATGTAGAAATAACTCATTATAATCATTTAGTTAATTATTAGCCCTGATTATGTACTTTATATGTACTTAAATAACTCATAATAATGGATAATCACATTACAATGAATATATCCTAAAAATTATATATTAATATGAATCATTGCTTTAACTAAAAAATGAAATAGCATTTTCTTTTATTACTTTAGACAATAATTTCTAGAAAAAATTCCAAACATTTTTAAAGAATAATTACTAAGTAAATCAGACAGTCAAAGATGGAGAATGTTATTTTATTAGAAACATTTCAAATATCTTTAAATGCTCCATAATATTGTAGAACACATACATATATATAAAGTATTTATATGCAATACATTGTAAAAAAAAAATTCATTTTCATCCAGTAACTGTTCCACAGTAAAATAAAATATTCATTGGAATTTTAAGTGTAGGTAGGCAAACTTGATGTAATATAGTGTTAAAAGATTCATTTTCATCACAGGATAAATACCATATCAACTCTAATATTTTATGTACAAAATCGGGGGGTGGGGGGGGGGGGAAGGCGATGGAAAAAAATAGACTTTCACCAAAAGATAATTATCTACATTTATCTAAAACTTTCCTATTACCTAATAATCTATATACACAGGCTTTAAGAAACAAACGTTTTTGCAAGTTTAACACATGTACTTCAAAAAAATAAGATAGCATATCATCAAATTAAATTTGATCATTTCTAAAAATTGTTGCCTTTTGCGATGGTATCATCCCCTTAAGAATATTTTATTTTAATTTAAAGAAAGAAATGACATCAATTTTTAACAGTAAAGAATAATTATTAATAATTTAGAAATCAATAATTTGTAAAACGTAAAAATCAAAGAAAAATTTATTTAATTTTTGTAAACATTCGTTTCACAAATTATCATCAAATTGTTTTACTTCAGAATAAATATTTTCTTTTGACTCTGAATTATGAATTAAAATTATAAACAGACATTTTTTTATATTATATACACTTAACTGACACTGTATTTGACAATAATAGTGAGTTCTTTTTAAGGAAACGATACAATTGTTATTCGATAGTCAAACAGATTGCAGTTTTTTAAAAGAAGTTGTATTGGTCCTATATACTGTAAGCCATTCTTGCGCAAAAATATATAATTAATAACTACTAAATTAATTAAGAATTAAAATAACTAATAGCTGTGTACCAGGTGTTAGGATCCAACCTAAATAAATATACCAGCTAACACTATTTGAAGCAGACGAATACCTAATTAGATAAATAAATTAGAATAAAACAAAAATTATATCAAAGAGTTGTTGAGAGTTTTTC
Organism: Trichonephila clavata; assembly: GCA_019973975.1. Taxonomy (NCBI): domain Eukaryota; kingdom Metazoa; phylum Arthropoda; class Arachnida; order Araneae; family Nephilidae; genus Trichonephila; species Trichonephila clavata. Next base: position 83,945 of record BMAO01022676.1, read on the forward strand.
CTAACAAATATATACACTAGAATAATACATAAAATACAATGATATATATTTTAATTAGATAAAATTAAAGGACAAGAATGTCAACAACTTACGTATAGGTTTTAACACGCGAATGAACAACACGTGCAAATGTTTCCACGGTTGTCACGTGATTCCCCGCTTGGCATCGTTCAGTTGCGAATTTCCTCCATTACCAACTGTATTAATAACTCGCCAAGTTGGCAACCACAATTTCCTATGTGTCGTCCGCGCCGAATTGGCAACCATATGCTTCGCTTCATATATTGCCGCCAATAGGTTGCAATAATTCATAAGTACTTATTTTTTTGACCAAATGGTCATGCTATGCAGTTGGAACTAAGTAAGAGAAGTACTGCTAAAATGTACTGATATTCAGGTGATGACATTCTTCTACGCTATGCTTATTAAAGAGCTGGGTTTTGTGATACCAACATCAGATGGATTGTAGCCTAAATACAACCATAGATTGATAGTACCATTAATAAGTTTTGCAAGAACCGCAAACCTGAGGTCCTTCCAACTAATAAGTACCAAAATATGTTCAAACTTTTTGCAAAGTCAACTCTTTAAAAGTGAACATAAAGTTAGTAACCAACATGTAGAAAGCAAAATTTTTTCAAATACAGCTTAAAGGTTTAAAGGTTGGTGCTAATAGCAAAGCTATAACGAATTATGAATATCAAATGAAATAGGATATTGGATGGTATGAAAATATCTTTAAAAGTAGCCAGTACAGTTATTACGTTAGGCATCGCAAGAAGGGTAGTTGTTCCATTACTCAATCAACATGTAGTATTATAAACCACAAAAATGTATAAGAAATGATCATGCACAAAAATAAAAGATATATAAATTTAATGAGCATTAAAAATAAGAAACGGCCTTGAGAAAACAGATTGTATTCTTATCTAAAACCATAGAGCTATTTTTGAACACAAAATGTACGGATTTAATGTATCCCGAACATACAAAACATTGAGCAAATTTTGGTATCACCCACCCACCCCATTGGCAGGGGAAAACACGACGGGCGCATATTGCATAGTAGCAAAAACTTATAATATTTGCATTAGTGAAAGTCAATTAGAATGAATGAATTAAACAAAGTTTCATCACTAAAATAGGCTCAATTAAGAAAACACTATTCACTTTGGTCGACATCGTTAAATCAACTGTAAGCAAAAAAGAGCGTTGCCAAACCAAAAAAAAAATTCTCAAAGAACACTTTTCAGGATAGCTTTTTTGAAAAACAATCGTAATTCTGCCACAAAGTATAAAATAACGATTAAATATAAACTTAAATGAATATATTTACAATAAAATATGCAACAATGCTTCAAAAAACAGTTCGAAACATTAATTTTTGCAAACTTAGACATGAGTGACATCACACCAGCAATTCGTAGAAAAATCGCTTAAAAATTGAATTTTAAAAAATAACTCTTCGTAGAGCATAGCATTATGACCTATAGTATTTATGTACCAAGTTTTATATTTCTGGGTTGCTTAGTTTGGCCGGGACAGGTGAAAGACACACACAAACTCTTTTATAAATATAGATATACTGTGGCGGCCAAAATTGTGGACACTTTTTAAAAATAGTTACGTTTTACAAGTTTGTATGCTTATAGAAAATGCTGCGTTAACAAAAGGCAAAGTCTTTTATCTTACACTCATGGACAAAAAAATTACAGCATCAAGAAATAATTCCGGAGTCGTAACGAAACTTGGCATGAAATTATATGTGGGGGAGATATGCAAATGATTAGAAATGAAGCGTGATTGCACATTACGTATAGCCGGTAGAGGGCGTTTAACATCGTTCTCCGTGGAGTATAAAACAGGTAACCAAAGCTTGTTTCAGTGTGCTGAATCGTTTTCAAAGGAAGCGCTGAGGTAGACATGCCATTACGCCGTTTTCGAAGACAATTTGAGGAACTGTCGCAGTATGAGAAGGAGAGAGTAATCGGCATGATGGAAGCTGGGTGGTTGGCTAGGCGAGTATCTCGTCAATTCGGCCGCTCTGATTATGTTGTTAGGGGGTGTATGGACCAGTGGATCACAGAGATGTCATTTACACGAAGACCAGGCTCAGGACGCCCTCAACAGACCAGTCGTCGAGAAGACCACCACATCGTAAGAAATGCTCGCGTTGCATACAGCTTCATCGGCTACCGTCCAGGCACAGGTAGCACCTTCACTAGGGGCCCCTGTGTCTTCTAGAACCATACGAAGGCGTCTGGCTGAAGGACATTTGGGATCGCGGGGCCCATTACGTGTCCTGCCCTTGACGCCCACCCATCGACGCCCCCGTTTGGAGTGGTGCCGCGCACGAGGAAACTGGACTGCCACGGAATGGAACCAGGTCGTCTTTAACGATGAATCCAGATTCAATCTCAGCAGTGATGACAATCGTGTTCGTGTGGGGAGACCCCGTGGTGAACGCCTCAATCCTGCCTTTGCTTTACAGCCTCACGCCACTCCCACAACTGGTGTGATGGATGGGGTGCCATTGCCTACAATACAAGGTCACCGTTAGTATTGATCCGTGGCACCATGACAGCCCAGCGGTATGTCCATGACATCCTGCAACCACATGTGTTCCCACTCATGCAACGGCTCCCAGGGGCCATTTTTCAACAAGACTTTGCTCGGCCTTCCACGGCAAGGGTGTCACAAGACTGTCTTCGCAGTGTTACTACCCTTCCTTGGCCTGTCCGATCCCCAGATTTGTCTCCAATCGAGCATATCTGAGATCATTTGGGACGGCGAGTTGGGTATCCCACGAGTTTGAACGAACTAGAGGCAAGGTTACAGCAAATATGGAATGAAATGTCGCAAGACATCATACAGAACTTTTATACCTCAATGACCGATCGTATTGCATCGTACAATCGCGCTAGACGGGGTTCAACAGGGTATTAAATCCTCCGTTCTTTCGCCTTTTTCTCTGAAATAAATGATTCTTTTTTCTTTTTTTTTTGATTTTCTAATCATTTACTTTTTCAAATTAGTCATTACGTATGTAAAATTTCATTTCATTTTGACGACTCCTTCTTGCTGTGCTAATTTTTTTTTTTTTTTGTCCATGAGTGTATTTTAAAGAAAATTCGATTCTGAATCAATAAAAAAACCAAAATGATAATGTTTGCAATGCAAAAAAAGTTATGCTGCAAAAATTATCGATATACATTAGATACTGATGATGTCAGTGATTAGTGGGCTTGTATTTTTTATTACAGCTTCACATTTGATGTTTCATTGAGCTGAAAATAGTTTAAAGCTCTTCCTTCGTTATAACATGACGCCAGGAAGCAATTGTATCCTCAATAAGTTCCTTTTTTATTTAATGGGTACCTCATTTGGGCAAGACCACAAGTTTTCGATAGCATTGAGATCAGGACTGTTTCCTTACCAGGACAACAACTCAATGATCTTAGAACGATACCATTCTTTCGATAACTTTACTGTGTGGCAAGGAAATGAAGCATTGTTGGTAAATAGATCCCCGATGGAAGGTAGAAGTTTGAGTTCTAGAATGGTGTCAATGTATTTTCTGACATTCAGTGTCCCATCGATGATATGAAGACGACCAATACCATCTGCTGATATCAGGGACGTCTTAAGACTCTTTGAGGATTTGAGCCCCATGAAAAAGTAGACCTTACTTGATATCTTTAAAAGTAAACAGTTTATAGAATGCATTGTCAAATGTTCGTTCAAACGGTAATTTAAACCAAATAAATGTGCACAACTCACAATCTCAAAAACCTAAGCACAAACCGGCTCGACCGATAGCCGCACTTCGACTCAATGAGTTAAATGATTGTTTATTGTATTGGGCCTAGGCCTGAACCCGTTATTCCCAACGTGGGGCACAGGCCCAACTGGTGGGGCATGGCAATATTTAGGTGGGTCATGGGCAGGACGTGCACCCTTCGGCTGACTATACTAAAGACTATGAGGTAATTGGAGAATGAGTTATTAACAGTGAATTGTTTTCTAGTGAGTCTGTGGATGTGAATATTCGTGTTAATGAATACATAAAAATATTTGTATACATGTGTATAATTGGTACACAAGATATTTCCGGTTTCCCCAATCACGTGTCTCGGTCGACCAAGAAGATAGTTAGATTCATGTCGTCAGAAGAGCTAATGTTTTCTCGGCCAATCAGCGTGCGTGACATTCAGTTTGCTTCTCAGCTTGCTTACGTTTAGCCTTGTGTCCACCCTAATACCGTGTTGCTCTGTATTTGTTTATAATAATATGTGACTTATGTGTGAATTAATGTTATATATTTTACAATTTGGGAAACTGAAGAAAAGGAATATATTGTTATTTTTATTTATTTATATATCAATTGAACTCAGCAATTATGTAAATTAGCAGTATCTTGCATTTATACCAAGCACGATAAAACTGGACTGTTTCTACAATATTTCGTTTTCTTTGATATTCATATTCCTTATTCAGAAATATTTGTCTTGAATACCTACTTCTTTAATTAATTATAATTTTATTTATTTTAGTCACAAACCCTATGCATAAAATGAGTAGTGCAAGTAAAAAAAAGTTCGTCAATATTCAGAGGAATATTTAAAATTTGGATTCCTACCCGCTACGCATGATCAACGGTCACCTTTCTGCCTCTCATGCCAAAAATGCTTGACCAACGAATTAATGAAACCAGGTCGTCTTGAGTTGCATTTGAAGTCGAAACATAGTGCGTATGTAAATTCAGATTTAAATTACTTTAAGTCTTTAAAGGAGAAGTTTGCAAAAAGATCAACAATAAAGTCTCTGTTTAATACACAAACTCTTAGCTTCAATCGTACTCTTGAGGCTAGTTATGAGATTCTTTACTCATTGCCAAATGTGGAAAAAATCATACCATAGGGTGAGTGAGTGAATATTAACGTCGCACTGTTTTAGCTACACGAGGGTTTTTGGCGACGGTGCGCGTAATTTTGAACCATGGTCAAGTGACGCGGACGACACCTGAGCTGGCACCCCCTCTCCTAACTACCTCACCACACCAACGGAAGGAGGTTTGAGCTCTCGACAGATTTAACGTGGATCGCGCCCCTACACGGCGGGTCTTTAGTGGTACTGGGATCGAACTCATGACACGCTAGCCATGATCCGATACCTAGACCACTTGGCTACCGTGGCCACATCATACCATAGGAGAGGATTTAATAAAGCCATCAATATCAGCATTTCTTACAAGGTTCTGGAAAAAGATGACAACTCTGTGTTAAAGCCATGCCACTCAGTAACAATACTGTTTGTAGAAGAATAGATGAAATGAGTGATGATATTGAAACACAACTTGTTGAAATCCAGATATTTCTCACTACAAATAGATGAATCAATTCTCTATTTGGTAGTGAGGTCGTTTTGTTAGTATATGCAAGATATATTGATAAAGGTAAATTTGCTGAAGAAATGGTATTCTGCAAATCATTAGAAACCACCACTTCCGCCGCTGATATATATGATAAGCTAAACATTACTTAAGCGTCAATAATGTACCAAAAGAAAACCTAACATCTTGTGCTGCAGATGGTGTTTTATCGAGAATTCAATGGAGAGCAAGAGGACTGTAGTTTTGAATTTAATGTTCTGTCTGGTAAATGAAGAGCCCTTGGTATACGAATAAGTTTATTGTTTATTAAACATAACATTGACAGCACTACACTCACACACACCAACATTAACACTATTTACAGGTTTTTAGAAGAAATATCGCTTTAAAGCGCACTGCCCAAAGCATCATCCGTTCATTCGATCCGTTGATCGGCGTTTTCTTTCATAATTCAATGGCGCGTTACATAAGTTTATTCTGCCAACCCTGAAGTCGCCAATTAAGTTCGAAGGTGCCAACACCCTGGGCCCCGTTGCAATGTTTAATTGCAAAATTACATACATTCTTACATACTAATATATATGAAATATACACAAAATACTGATACAATATACTGATAAACAATTTCAATAATTAATATAATGCAATACGTAAATGAAATATATGCTAATTAATATAATACACAAATACAATTATGCAATACAATAATATATATATCGTTATTCATAGATTGGCAGTTTTACTAGTTTATTTACTGGGCGTTGGGTAGGTGCCTTTATTTGTTTTTAAAGTCACAACTCTTATAATCTTATCTTTACCTGGGTGCACTTTGATAATTTTTGCAAGATTCCAATTAAGTATTTTTGAAAAATCTTCATTTTTAACTAGCCCTAATTCATTTTCCTTAAATGGTTGCTCACCTTTTTGCCATTTTACTCTTGATTGTAGCCGGTTTAGATAGTCATTTGACCATTTTTTCCAAAATGTTTGTGTTAATTTTTGCACCAATTGCCATCTCTTTAGTCGATTGACTGCTGTATTTGTAAGGTCGGGTTCAGGCAAAGCAGTTAAGGAAGTTCCAACCAAAAAATGAGCTGGAGTAAGAATAGAATCGTTTGGATCGCTAGAAATTTTGGTTAAGGGTCTTGAGTTTAAAACTGCTTCCACTTGGGTTACAAGTGTTACAAATTCTTCATAAATTAGTATTGTGTTACCTATAACTCGTTTTAGGTAAGATTTGAGAGATTTAATACCTGCCTCCCATAAACCACCAAACGGGGAGTAGCAGGCGGATTGAAGTACCAAACTATACCTTCAGACGCTATGAAGTTTTCAATTTTTTCTTTACCTTCCTTAATGAATAGATTTTGCAATATCTTTTTTAATTCATTGTTAGCACCTACAAAGTTTGTGCCGTTATCACTAAAGATATCGTGGGGTTTTCCCCGACGCGAAATGAAACGTTTTAATGCACCAAGAAAAGCATCAGTAGAACAATTGGTAACTATTTCTAGGTGAATTGCCTACAGCGAAGCAAATAAAAATACATAACATTTATATGATTTCTTGAATTTACCTGGATACAATTTAATAAAGAAAGGACCGGCATAATCAATAAAAACCTTGGTGCCCTTGATACTTTTACTCGGTTACTGGGCAAATCTGCCACAACTTGATTTTTTGCCTTTGCATTTACCTTTAAACAAGAAATACAATTTTTCAATACCTTTCTTACCTGATTTCTACAATTAATTATCCAAAACTCTGACCTGATGTTATCTATAGTTGATTCAACACCTGTATGCAAATGTAAAACATGATAGTAATTAATCAACAAATTAGAAATATGATCTTTGTTTAGAATAAGCATGGGATGTTTTTGATTGACAGTTAAGTTGGAGTGTTTAAGTCTTCCTCCAACACGAAGGATGCTGTTCTCATCTAAGAAAGGAGACAAATTTAGTACACTACTTGAATTGGGAATTTGTTTACCCTTAAGAAGACACTGGATTTCTAGAGGAAAATGCACAGATTGAACATTTCTGATAAGGCAAATTAAAGCTCGAGATAATTCAGTTGCAGTTAGACTGCCAATGGTTTTTTGTGAGGGAGGGTTTCTTGCATTTTCTTTAAACCGTAGACACCATGCAAGAATTCTTTTCAGTTTCACAAAAGATGAGCACTTATTGATGATTGGGAGTAATTCCACATTTTGCGTTACAAGACACACTGTGGATCGGATTTTTTAAACTCACGTAAATATAAATCATTATCGTTGATTTCACTGATATCACAAGGAGACACACCTGGGTTGTTTTGCAAACCCGATAGATCATACCACCACAATACACAATCTTAAATTTTATCAGGATCGATCCCTCTAGATATAATATCCGCGGGATTTTCTTGCGATTGGATGTGGTTCCAGGATCTCACTTCGGTTAGATGTTGAATTACACTGACTCAATTTTTCACAAAGGGCTTGAGAACTGAAGGGTCCTTTTTTATCTATGCAAGGACGATGGTCGAATCAGTCCACAGCACAAGCACAATATCGTTAAAGAGAATTTTCATCGATTTGATGGTCTTTTGTATTAACTTAGCAAGAAGCACTGCTGCACACAACTCAAGCCGGGGTTACTGACTTCAAAAGTACAATTCTTTATTTGGAGCACAATAAATTTGTAGATACAGTTCCCGAATTATGAAGACACTTTACATAAATTGCAGCACCGTAGGCTTTCAAAGAACTGTCGCAGTACCTATGGAGCTCTATTCTCAGTGCATCGTCCAATAAAATATATCGTGGAATGTTCAAGTTGTTAATTGCAGCTAAAGACTTCACAAATCGCTTCCACTGTGTTTCCAAGTGTATTGGCAAGGAATCATTCCAGTCCAATTTTAATCTCCATAATTCTTGCATCACCAGTTTCGCCTTCGTAACTACAGGCGAAATGAGACCTAAAGGATCAAAAATCCTAGCAGTGTATGAGAGGACTGACCTTTTTGTCACTGTACATGAATCAGAGACATTTGCAATGGAAGACATTTAAAATGCTAAAGTGTCCTTTTGCACAGGTCTCCACAAAATTTCTAAGGCTTTAGTTTCATCAGGAATTGTGAGAGAAACATCTCCATCAGAAACATCGAAATTAGAAAGCAGTTCAATGCAGTCGGAGGACCATTTATGCAACTGCATGCCATCTCCACTGAAGAGGGATATAAGTTCTTGTTTAAGTTGTTTTGCTGAAGAAATGCTCGAACAGCCACTGATAAGATCGTCCATGAAAATATCAGCACTCACAGCTGAGGCCGCTAACGGATATTTATGTCCGTCATCCGTAACTAATTGCTTAAGCACTCGTTGTGCAAGAAAGGGAGCACATGTTGTACCGTACACTACTCTATTCATTCGGTATGTTTTGATAGAGTCGTGAATACTGTTCTTCCATACAGTTCGTAACAAGTCTCTCTGAGATTCATCTATGAATATCATGCGAAACATTTTTTTAATATCTGAAGTCAAAGCGATTTTATTTTTTCTGAATCTCAATAATATCGCAAATAAATCATCTTGAACGACTCCTCCATTTGCCAAAAGAGAGTTCAACGACTCGCCAGTTGAAGTAAAACATGATGCATCGAAAACAGTCCTAAGCGGTGCGGATTTGGAGTCGGGACGTAATACACCATGATGCGGCATATAATATGAAACTGTCGGTTCAGATTCGTCGGATACTTGCTCCATATGTCCCATATCCAAATATTCATGAATAAAGTCTCGATACAACGATGGATTGGCATCTAATTTTCGCCATAACGAATTTAATCGACGAATAGCCGTTTGTTTTGATTCGCCAAGACAACTAGGTTTCTTCAAAAGGCCATCTGGACAATGTATTGTCCCGATTCATCTCTCCGATGATTATTTACGAAATGTTCTTCACAAAACTTGGCCTGCGAATTTAGATTACGAGGTTCATCTTCAACCGATTCTAACTGCCAAAATTTAGAAATTAAACTTTCTAACCCTTCTTGTTCCGAAAGAAAAAAACATTGCTGTTTATCATCGGCTGCCGGGAGCCCTCCAGTAACTATGTAATTAAAAACCAAATTTTGCAAAGTTACTGAATCATTTATTTTTAACTGATCTGCCTTAATAATTTTGAAGAACACTTGCGCTCCTAAGAGCATTGAAACCTTCGATGGCTTGTGGAAAGAAGGATCCGCCAACTTAATATGTTTTGGGAAGAGAAATTTATCATCTTGATTCGAAATATTAACATTTACAGAATAGTTTATCTTTTGAGCAAGACCGTTAAAGCTAGAGACCGTTGAATTTATTTTGTTTCTCTTTAATCCCAATGTAGTTGCACTATCTGAATCGATCAAATTTATTTCTGAGCCACTATCCAAAATAACTCTTACTAGAATATTATTTATGTATATGATTGCTGTGCTCAGCATATATTTAACGCGCGGTGATTCATCTGCATTCTTTGCAAAACGTTGCTCTGTATTGACCTTGGATGATTCGCCTGGCGTGGGTGAAGAGGCAATTGAGCTATCATCTACTTTCTCTCGATGTAGTTTAGTAATATGAAATTTATTACATATCCTACAACGGGATGTCGACACACATTTTTTATCGGGGTGGAAGTTAGGCAGTTCGTGAAAATGTTATTCTTTTTACATAGATCATACTTTTCCAGAGAATGATTTAAAAATGATTCACAATTAAATATCGGATGCTTATTTTTTTTATGACAAATCAAACATTCTTTTTGGCCTTGGATAAATTCAACGGAAGTGGTTGGTTTTAATTTTTCTTTAGCCAGAAACTATTTCCATCGCGGATTAATTAAACCGGAAGTTGTTTTATTTTTTATTGAAACATTTTTCGCCACGATTTCGGGCGGTTTAATGACTGCTTCTAACTGAATCCATCTTAGTTCTAAAAAGGAAATGAATTGATCTAAGCTAGGTACTTTAGTAGTAGTTAAACTTAAATGAAATAATCGCTGAGATTCTTTATCGACTTCGTTGCTTAAGACATGCAATATAATTGCATCAGACAAAGGATTCAATTCGAAATTTAAATTTTTTAAAGATCTCAAATGATTTCTTACTTTATCTACGATTGATCGAATTTCAGATGGATTTTCGCTGTTAAGTTTATTTATAGAAAGAATTTCTGCTATATGAATGTCTACTAAAGCTCTCGTGTTTTCATGCCGGACTTCCAAGGCCTTCATTAGTGAATCAAAAGTATTTTGATCACTTTGAATTAGTGACGCTTTATTTTTATGTGCTCCTTTGAGATAGCAAAGTTTCTGTACTTCGTTTAAAGATGGACTATTTACGATTAAATTCATAAACTGTAATTTAAATTGTTCAAATTCTTGGAACTTGCCACTAAAAGTTGACAATGGCAGATCAAGCAATTTAACATGATTATTCTTTGAAGTATTATTTACAGTTTCCTTTTTGCTTTCATAATTGGATAAAAGCATAAGAAAGCTTACCTTGGTTTCTTCAGCCTCCTCTTGTAAATCACTTAATGTATCCAATGAGTCTTTTAAATTGACTTTATCCGGAAGGGCACAATAGTCGTTTTGAAGAATGTCCAATGAAAAGATCCAATGCATAAATAAAATATTATATAATTCACCTTTTATTTTATATTAATTTGAAGTTTTAACATGTGTTGGGACGGGGTAATCTGCTATTTTATATAGTTGGACAAATTACTTTTTAAGTATATTCTCTTTGCTTGATTAACTCGTATTTTTTTCTTCACCTTAAAATGATCAAACGGAAAATTAAGTTTTTATAATATATATATATAATATCTATAACTATATTTTATTGCTTCATTTTTCTTCTCTTAACCGATGCTTTCAGTTTTTAAACATGATTATTTCATTATGAAGTGTCAAAAAAAAGTTAATAATAAACTGAATGCTTCAAAACTTAAAAAGCTTTTAAACCTTCCAACTACTAAAAATGAATAATTTTTAAACTTTTGCATCAAATTATTTATAAAAAATTCTTACGCTTTGATAAAAAATATCAAAGAAAAAAACTAATTCAGATCCATTAGTTTTTTTTTTAATTTTAAAGCCAGGTGTTCAGGGCATCTTACGTATTGATACACCAAATTATATTTGAATTTTAAAAAAATGCTTGAATTTCAGTTTACTTCAGAAAGAACACGAATGAGGGGGGTTTTCCCACAAACTCATATTTTTAAACTTGAATATTTGAATAAATAGTAATTAAAAATATCCGGATACATTTATATTTGGCATTTACGCATATACAAAAAAGTTCTTGTCGTTTGCGCGTTTCCATTGGAAGAAGTGACAATAAGTATGCAAATTCGTGTATGACGTATGAGAAACCGTCAGTCGAGAATAGGAATATCAGTTGTTATAAACGTAGGTCCACTGCTCACATTCATCAATTGGAACTCGTACAGTAGCGAGGCGAAATGGAAGTATCGAAGGAGCTCGTTCGGGGTTGTTCACTTTACGACTTCAAAGTAGGCTTATCAGCCGCTGCATCAAGTCGTCGAACATGTCAAGCGTTTTTGGATAGTGCTGTCAATGAACGTACGACAAGGCATTGGTTTCAAAAATTTAGGTCGGGAGATTTGTCCCTCTGTGATAAAGCTCGAACAAGACGACCACAGGTCTTGGATGACGAAGTCCTACAAGCAGCCATTGAGGAGGACAGTAGTCAAACGTGTGGTGAACTTGTAAGACAATTCCACACTTCCAGTGAAACGGTTAGACTTCATCTGCATCGCTTAGGTAAGACGTACAGGCTGAGCAAGTGGGTTCCTCACACGCTGTTGGAAGTCCATAAGCAACAACAAGTGGCAGCCTTTTTATCGTTGCTTTCTCGCCACCGTAGCGCATCCATATTCAATCGGGTGCTGACCAGTGACGAGAAGTGGGTCCTGTGTGACACACCCAAGCGTTCCAAACATTGGTTGTCACCCCAGGATACTGTCCCGCACAGCGCAAGACCACCTATGCACCCACGCAAGATTATGCTTTGTGTCTGGTGGACTTGTCATCAAGTGTTTCACTATGAGTTGCTACTGACGGGCCAAACGGTCACTGTGGACCTGTATTCGCAGCAATTGGAACGTGTGCAACAAGCATTGCATCAGAAGGAGCTAGCACTGGTTAATCGAAAGGGTGTACTGTTATTGCATGATAACGCGAGGCCGCATGTCACGCGGGTGGCCAGGAATAGGATACAGCGACCTGGTTGAGAAACTTTGTGCCATCCTCCTTACTCACCTGACCTTGCACCCATTAAATAACCACCTCTTCCATTCCCTGGACAATCATCTTCCTGATAAATCCTTCACCAATGAAGCAGACGTGCGGCCAAGTTCTCACGGACTTCTTTGAGTCCCACAACCCCGAGTTTTACCGCAAGAGGATTGAAAAACTGGAGACACGATGGCAGAAGATTCTGGATGCCAATGGTGATTACTTCGAGGAGTAACAATAGGCTACGCTGCGTGTATGTCATGTTCTCTTGGGCCATTAAAAACGGCAAGAACTTTTTTGTTTACCTTGTAACAATTTTGCTTTTTGCTGTCGATGTCGTATGGGTGCGATTTGATATTTTTTTCTGATTAGTGATATTAGACAACAGTGGAGCAGCGACAATTTTATGAGTGGTCTATCTTTCATATCTTGCAAGCGAAAAATATTCGAAGAAAATAGATTGTTTCAAGACGATTGGAAAGTTGACTATTTTGTAGTGAAAAATAAGAATGTTTTAGTAATTGTTTGATTTGTCATGAAAATTTTAAAAATACCAATAAACAAGAATCGTTCAATGACACTTTCCCTAGAAGATCTCTTTCAAGAGATGATAAATAGGCTTTCTTGGAAAATTTTTAGAACAGCAAAAAAGTGTTTTGTCAGTGGTAATGTCACAGCGATAACAAAGGAACCTTATGAAATTTATTATATCATTGGTAATCATATGAAACCATTTACTGATGCAGAAATTGTGAAAGAGTGATTCTTAAATGCTTCCAATTTAGAAAAACTCAATGACAAAAATAAAAAAAAATTTTAAAATAATAATTAAGAAAAGCAAAACAGAAGTTATAATATTTTGATCAATTTCCACATTTTAAAATTTTCTGTGTTATCTTGGTCTTAAAGCGCACATTTTCCCCTTCCCTTTATTACTCCTCATGTTGCCGCCCGCGTGAAACAGCTAACACATGTATGTGACCCGGTAGAAGAAAAGGTCGAATACCCCTGATTTGAATGCATGTGTACCACTTTTCGTTACGAAGGCAGTTTTCGGGATATACCTGGGGTTAAACTCTAACTGGAAATATCCCGACCTAAGATCCAGCGTGGATATCATTCAAGTATGAGGAATATTTGTAGTTAAATATTCTATGAGTGGTTGTGGATATCGATGATATTTAGTTATCGCGTTTAATTTACAATAATCTATCGCGAAATGATACGCCTCAGGTGATTCTAGAGGAAGCTCATTATTTTTGCAACACAACACCACCGGTGATGCATATAGTGACTGAATAGGGATAATCGTACCCTCTTCCAGCACCTTTTTGACATGATAATCAATCCTTTTCGGTTTTATCCAACCGTATTGTGAGGGACGTTCTCTCACATCCATCGGTGTTTGGAGTTTAGAATAAAAATCAGCTATAACAGAACAAATCTATTTTATTATTTTATTAGTTAATTCTAACAACCTAGGGGAAGAAATGCGCCTTTTATTATATCTAGGAACAAAAGCACGGTAGAAGAGATATTTAATATTTAATTATTATTTAAATCACTTACTCTTGGAATGTTTTGGTAATATACGTTCTGAATAATCGTAATTCCGTACTTAGCTATTCGACTTATAGTCGATATTAATCTAATACAACTTATTGACTAAATCATTAATTAACAATCTTTAATTATTCAACAATTAGTCAGCTCTCGACTAGCTTACAGCAACTTTCAGCAAGTCACTAACTTCTAACTCTTTATCACTGACCACTAACTCCTCGTACTTAAAAGTTAATGCTTAAATATCATCATTCATTTACATGAACCGTGTCTTCTTCTTCGGGAGAAGGTTTTCAAAGAACAAAATTTTAAAGAAATAGTTTTCCCTAAGAGGATTGGTAGGAGGCTCGCGGATAGACCCGTTACAAAATCTATACGGTCTTGATTCTACCGGTGGATTATCACCCATAACTATTTCATGATACGAAACATGGGTAAGCCCCGGGGCGTATCTGAAAATAGCCCTCCAAAACTCCTAAATAATGCCTGCAATTCCTGTTTCTGATTTTCATCCAACTTCGTTTGAGACAAATCGGTCTCTGTCTGCTCATCTACCTCTGGTACCGTCTTAATCTCTAAATCCAAAATCCTCCCATTTTTTTTTTAATTATCAAAATCTAAAGATATTTTCTTGGCCATAATCGACACCTAAAACGCATTGATACTACATCTCATTGTAACATGGAAACTCCACTGCTTCGTAAATTCTCGAATTTTGATATGCAACTCAACGATCCCCAAATTCACACATTTCGCGCCCTGCGGTGTAACTATCGCTGCATCCAACTGACTATACTCTTCAAATTAATTGGTACAAACGGTAAGAAAACGATTTTTTCAAAACCTTAGCTTTTAATCATTACGTACCTTAAGTAGACAGAAAAGCCTTTACATTAGTACGAAATACGTCTTCCTGTAGCAGAAATGACTCCTTCAACTCGTTTTGGTATTGACTTCACTAGTGCAGCTTACATGTTCTCAACTTCATCATAGTGGAACCACATTTGTATAGCTCTTTTTATAATTTGTTCTGTTGTCATGACTCATCTTAGTAAAACAATTCTTGGGAATATGCCATCAATTCTCAATGGGATTAAGGTCTGGTAAATTACAAGGCCAATTAAGCACTTGTATTTTATTTTCCCGCACAAAAGTCTGGACCAATTTTGAATTGGGACAAGAAGCCAAATCTTGTTGAAATGTTCCATCTAATGTTTCCATGAATTCAACAACTCTACTGCGTAATATTTATATGTATTTGACAGAATTCATCATGGCCTTAAGATAAACCAAGATTCTAGTGCCATTTGTTGTGAAAATCCCCCAAATATTTACTTAGAAGGGTTTTTTACAGTCTGTTAGGTATAATCTGGTAGCAGAGTTTCATCTTCACTTCGTCTAACTGCATCTAATTTACATCCCTGCACAAATAAATGTATTTCATCACTGAAAATTACCTTCCTTTAGTCTTTAACAGTCCACGATAGGTATTTTCTGACCCATATGCTAAACGTTTTTTCGCCATTTTCTCAACAGGAAATTGCTTTTTCCTCGGTCTTCTTGCCTTACAGCCTAGATGGCTTTTCCGTATAGTTGAGTTCAACACCAAAATCCAATGAACTCTTCGAAGGTCTTTGCTGATTTTTCTTGGACTTATTTTGCTATTTCTTATTAGAATTTTATCATTTCTTGGAATAGTTTTTCGTTTAAGCCCCCATATTTGCTTTTGTTTGGGGGGGGGGGAGACGATGTTCCGGAATCTTGAAATGTTCTTAAAATTCTTGAAACACTTGAGTTAAGTTGAATGTATTTTATAGATTATGTGTTATATTATGCATAATATTTTATTTACAATATGTTGTATTTCACATTGTAAAACTATTTGTAGCTAATTTTTATAAATAAAAATCATTTAATTTTTTCTACATATATTTTGTTATAAATATTATTTATTAATATAAAAATATATTTATAAAATTATAAGTACTTATATAATTACAGTAATTATTTACTTTATAAAATACAAAATAATTACATAAAATATCATTTAATACTTAATAAATAAATTTATTTAATTAAAAAAAATAATTAAACGAATTGGGGGAAAAGAAGCTCAGCGCGTGATTAGAATGCTAGCCGTCCGTATAGAAAGCAGGCGCTGTGCTAGTTGAGCTACAGTGGAAAGTATTTTTTTTTTTTTAACATTTATAAACCCCATGCACCACGCAACGTATAACACGGGGGTAAACAACACAGACAGAAGAAAGGATTACAACACAAACATCCATGCCTTCTCCGGGAATCGAACCCAGTCCCTGCGGCACCGCAGTCAGCTTCACTGACCACTATACCGGATGGGCGGCAGTGGAAAGTATTAACCCTTTAAGCGTTCCAAACGTCTTTTTCTGCCATCCTGAGATGCTTCAAAAACGCACCACACGTTTTTTCCCGTAAGACCGTGGACTCACCAAAAATGCACCAAACGTGTTTTTTCCTCCTCAAGTAACCGCTTCGAAAGTGTTAGAGACGTCTTTTTCCGAAATCCTTTTCCCCCTTTAAAGGCTTAACATCTTGAAGGATAATTAGGGAGGGTTGGGGTGACACAAAGGACTCTGACAGGAAGTTTTATGGCTTGCCCCGTTCTTCCCCTGCAGCAATCGTAAAAAACTGGGAAGAATTTAAAACCTCCAGAGCGTACGGACTATCAGTTAAAGTTTGTAAGTAAACTTGACTTGAAATATTTTTGGGTTTGAATTAAATAAATTCTTTGATGTAGTTTTCACGATCTAAGCGTTTTTATAAATCTTTCATTTAAATCATTTTTTTAAGTTCCATCACATAAGTAATATAGATGATATACTCACTTTTGATTTAATATTAATTTGAAATTCAACTAATTGGGAAAGAAAAGGGTAGCTTTTGACAAAATCACATTTTTTTCTTTACCTTAAAATTCTCAAGTAGAATTAAGTTTTTTTTTATAATGTATCTCTAAAAATATCTATGATATATCTATTTTTAAATTCAAAGTATATATCAAAACAATGAGGATAATTTACAGTTTCGTTTTTCTTATTTTAATTAATACTTCTATTTTTTTTAAAGGAATTATTTCGTTTGTGTCAAAAATTTATAAAAAAAAAAAATGTTCAAAATTTAAAACCTGTTAAACTTTTAAAATTCTAAACATGAATAATTTTTAAGTTTCTGTACAACAGAACTTGCAAAAATTTTGTACGCATTGATAAAAATAACAAAAAAAAAAACCTATTTAAATCCTTTAGTTTTTCATAATATCAAAGCCAGGTGTTCAGAGTATCTTACATACAATCCCTAGTTTTGTATTGTTTAGATAACAAATTATAATAGAATTTTTAATGTCTGAACTTCAGTTTCCTTCAAAGAGAATGGGAACAACAAGATCAAATTTTTAAGCTTGAATCTTTGGGCAAAGAGAAATGAAAAGCACATGGACAAATTTACAGTTGACATTTGCGTCAATAAATAAATATAAAGATCCATTTTAAATTCAAGTTAAAAAAATATCTATTTATGCAAAATCCCTTATCATTTAGGTTCTGTTATAGAGATTGGCTGAAGAACAAGTAATTAAAATTTGGACATTTTTTGTAATCTTAACCATACAAAACCAGGAATTTTATATTAGCTGCACTGAAATTCTGCATTTGAATTTCGAAAAATATATTTATGTATGTATCTCGCGTACGCAGTTGAAAAATATTTACCATAAATACTAATAATTCTTTGGATATTTAAAATTTAAAATTGAATTTTTAATATATTCCACTTCTAATATTTTTTCATTTATTCCGTAAATTTCATACAATTGGTTGAATGAGTGAGTGAATATTAACGTCGCTCTGTTCAGCTATACTCGAGAACTTTTGGCGACGAACCTCGTCATTTTGAACCATGGTCAAGTGACGAGGATGACACCTGTGCTAGCACCTCTCCCCTTCTCCTAACTACCACACCACACCAACAGAGGGACCTTTCAGCTCTCGACAGATTTAACGTGCATTGTTCCCCTACACGGCGGCTCTTCAGTGGTAATGAGCTAGAACTCATGATACGCCAGCCACGAGTCCGTTACCTCGAAAAGGTTTACCTGTTTCATTAAAAAGTTCTAAAGTGAAGAAAGTGGAAATTATGGCCTTCCAAAAGGGAAAAATGTGTGTTTTGAAGTACAAGGACAAAAAACCCCTGCATATGATTAGCATTTTTCATAACACTGATATGATGGAAGTGAAAGCTAAGAAACGGGATTCTGTGAAAAGGAAATCAAAAGCAGCGGTGTTTTATAATACCACCATGGGTGGTGTTGATAGATCAGACCAGTGTCTATCCTACTATCCTGTTGCCCGAAATCAACAAAGGAAATACTACAAGAAGATTTTTCGACATTTGTTAAATCAAATTGTGTGGAATTAATTCCTTCACTATCTATAAAAAAAATGGCGGTATTTTAAATCATATTGGTTTTCGAATGAAACTGATTGAACGATTGATAGAAGAAGGAAGTAGTAATTCCGATTCTCGAAACTTTGTTACCTCTGAAATTTCTGAAAATGTAGTCCGTTTAATTGGAAGGCATGAATGGAAATATGTGCTTCATAATGGCTTCATATGTGGAAAGTGACTCTTCAAGAAAAAACAAACCACCACGAAAATGTGTCGTATGCAACCTTAAGAAAAATGATAACGGAAAACGCATTCGAAGAAAAACACGTTTTGAATGTAAAGACTGTAATGTTGGACTGTGTGCAGCGCCGTGTTTCGAAAAATATCACACTGGGACAGTGCTATAAACGACGTATATCAATCAATCAATGACGTATTTATCAATGTATACAAAAATCTTTTTTCTTAAAATTAACGGTTTAAAAATAATGTTTTGAACAAATATATTTCTTTTTGCCCTCTATATGCATATGTACACTTCTAGCTTCAGTAATGTACAATTGTTTAGATAAACTTTTGGCTTTGTAAACGGTATTTTGCTTTGACTAAACATTTTATAGCAAATTTTAATAATATTTTGTATACATCTTTGATAATTTTTGCTTTTTATACCTGTTTAAATTATTATTTATAAAAGTTTCTTTGCAATTGTTTGTAAATTGAACAAAACCTTTTCTTACACAATTATGTATATTTAAGGATGAATTCTGATTTATTTTATATTCAGTAAATACAAATTTTTTTGTAAATTGCTTTTTCTTTGCAATTTTATTTGTTTTAAAGCATGCATATTTATATAATGAAATTTCTAACTATCCAAATTATGTCGGGCTTTTCTCCATTAAAGGCTTTTAGGATTTTAGAAATCATCTTGTAATTATTCATTATATATTTAATAAGGAAAAATATTTCCATATATAAATAAATATTTGGTCCCGTAAGTATATAATTGTTTTTAGCTACAGTTTGTAAAATGTATTGGAATTAGTAGTGGGACCGGAGTTTTACAAATTATGATTGTTTTTGACTGCACTAAGTTATATATTTATATATCATTCTTTTTTACATTATAAGTAGAAGTCATAAACAGTTCTATAACAGTAAAATAAATTTTTGTTTTATATTCAAATTATACTATTATATTGATTCTGAAAATAATAAGTTAGTTTGACAAGCCATTATTTAACAATTTTAAAGCATTGAACATTTTTGAAGTTTTTAAAAACTTTTATAAAATACTAAATTATTAAAAATATTTAATTATTGTAATTGATTTATATTTCTTAGATTATTGGAAACAAAAAGTATAGAATTTAAAATCTATTTCTTTGTTGGATTTTACTAATTATTTTTATAGCAAAACCTGGAAAAACACGAAATTTTTCAAATATTAACTATAAGATTTTTAAAAAACATAACTGGAGCTCCCAGTCCTAAATCCAAATGAACTTTTATGGATCATATGTTTGGGAGTATTTACAAGATATTTCAAGATCAGAAAAAAAAAGCGTTTGGGATTAGAAAACACATTTTCAAAATTAAAAGTCTGAAAAAAACGCATTTATAAAATTTGGAAAGGCATAAAACAAAAACTAATAGTGTCTGTAAAGCTCTAATTTTTAATATGTTATTTTCCAACTTATGTTCTACATCCCCAAACACTACTTGAAATAATTATGACTGAAAATATCTTTTTTAATTCAAAATATTCTTTTACACAATATTAATAACATTTGTTACTTTGATAGATTATTCGGTTTCATCTTAACCTAATATTTTCACAGGAGTTTTAAATACACAAAACATTTTTACACACAAAATAATAGTGATATAAAGGTAATCCCGAAATCACCAAGTTTGTAAATAATGTCTATTTTTTTTCTAAATCGGGGTAGTTTAGCAAGTTTGGGTTTTTGTTGCATGACTTGAAAATACTAAAGTAGTACTACAAAATATTTACTATAATGTAGTTTAACATTAGGGAAATATTTAGTTCTTTCTACAATATTTATATTCAGAACATTTACATTTTGAAGTCTAATTGTAACATCATCTGTGAAAGTTGGATTATAGATTTATAAATTTCAGTCGCGTATTCCTTCCCTTTCAAATGTTATTTCTCACAGAAGCCTGCTTACATTTTTGTCATGGCATTTTCTCAGCAGGAAAAAATTAATGAAAACAAAGAAAATGCTTTTAAATTATATAAATTATTTGTACAAATAAATATAGTGGTCTTTAAATCAATCTTAATTAAGCAAATGTGAGAGAACTCAAAAGCTTCAAAACATAGCAAACAGAAATGATTTTAGAAATTAAAATTGCAGTTAATACCCATTTCACACGAAAAAGTGGCTTGTGTTCAAAAATATTTTCAATTAATTCAATTTAGAATTGCAAAAATACTTTAAAGTGAATTCAAAACTAAAATCAAATCTCTGAAAACTTTAAATTTCTTAAAACCTAATTGGTTTTCAGGTCGTCTGGAATGTATGCTTTGTCTAAGATCCAGCCTAGAGCCTAGGCTTTTTTTACAGTTTAAAAGTATCCTAAAATGATAAAAGAGAGATCCCAGTTCAATTAGAGCAAGCTTTCCAAATATATGGGCCACAAAAGTTTTTTAAAAAAACCTGATGTTTTTGTTATTATGCCTTAAATTTGGAAAAATTCTCGACACTTAAGAGAATATTATTTAAAAACCAAAAATTATAATCCGTTTTTTCCACATGTGTAATTTTTTTACAAAACTACCGAAATTTTTTAATATAATAACATTTCAAAAGCAAAAGGTAGGGTTTTCTTGCTATATAGAATGAGTTATGAGGATGATGAATTTATACTGTTAATATTTAAGAATAAAATAACAATTTGTAAGGTTCTAATCCTGGAATTAAGGATACATCTCTAAATGTTAAAATTGCTCATAAAATTTCTTATATTATTAATTGTCTGTTAATTTTACTTATGTAAAATGTTCTAAGTGTACTGTTTTTAAAAGACAAAATTAATCAGTAAAATATCGTTGCAATGACTGAATTGAAAGATGTAGTTACGGATGACAATTTCCCATTTATAAATATATGCGAATATGCATTTAAAGGATGTAATACTAAAGAAACAGAAAGATGAAAATGAAATCTGAACAGAAAATGGGAAGAAACACACTTTCGCATTTAACACATTTAAGAAAAATATATTTCCTTATTAAAATTATTGATTGAAAGTGTATTATGTGGTTCCGACACAAATGCTGTAGTGGGGAGAGTATTATTTTATTCTTAGTGCAAGTTGTTATGAAGAGATTTGATTTATGCAGAAAAAATTCTTTCAACAGAAAAGTATAAATTTAAGTATTAAAATTTGCATAAATTAAAAGTATTAAAACCTCTCTTTAATGTTATTTT
Source organism: Trichonephila clavata (assembly GCA_019973975.1). Lineage (NCBI taxonomy): Eukaryota > Metazoa > Arthropoda > Arachnida > Araneae > Nephilidae > Trichonephila > Trichonephila clavata. The sequence goes on from BMAO01022676.1 coordinate 106,075, forward strand.
AAATTAAAAATATAATAAAATGCAGAAACCCCAGTTTTAATGTACAAGCTTCTTCATCGTATATAACAGAGGTTCCCAAACCTTTTTGTCTCATTGACCCCTTGCCATGTTTTTCGCTTTCGGGTAGACCCCTGCCTACCTAATATTAAATTTTTGCAATTTTATCAACTTAAATGTCTTTTTGATAATTGGTGCTACTACTTTCAAAAAATTAAATTTTTAACTGTAATGAAGTATAGTTCTGCGTTTAAAACTTAAGAAGCGCATATAATGCATTAAAATTAAAACAAAATAACTGAACAAATGCTTTTTAAAGAGAAGGATGAATCTGGTGTTTTAATAACAAATTTTCAATATTTAATATCAATCTTGTCATGTTTAACCCTAACCTTCCTTTTTCGTAAGTGCCTACTTCTTTCTTTCTTTTCCTTTCTTTTTTGTTTTGAGTTTGGAAAACTCAGTGAAACTCCCCCTCACAAGGAAAAACACATTTAAAAACTTTCTCATGATATTCCATAATTTGTGACAAATATCAGGTATGTCTTTTTAAAGCCAAAATTACTGACATCCGTTTCTATAAGATCTTCATTAGGACCTATTCTAATCAGTTCCTATTGCAATATGACACTTTTTTTTTCTCAAAGCGACTATTTGAAATCATTGTCTACTGCTGTATTACTAAAAAAAACAATCTCAAACTTAGTTTCAAAATCTGAGTAAGGGCATTTAAATGTTAAACGTAGGTTAAAATGTCCTGACAGACTGTGACAAATTAAAAAAATTCGTGACGTTCAATATTATACTTATTTAACTTAATTTTGGAAAAAAATGCTGAAATATTCCTTGTATATAAAATTTATGTTGTCACCTAGTATGGTCACCTTTTATGTTGTTAAACTAACCTCACTAAATTTAGTAAACGTTAAATTGGTAAAATCTGGTTCCCACTGGATCAAATTTTTTTAAAGATTAACGCCATGATCTGGTTTAATGAGAACCACGATCATAGACCCCCATTTACACCTCATGAGCCCCCAAATTATTTTTTTTACTCGCGTGGAACTCTTGCAGGTCGTCATAGGCCCCTGGGAGTGCATATAGATAAATTTGGAAATCCATTGGTATATAACGATACTACATTTATTCTCATTTTGCTTTTTAAAAAAGATGATAACTTTTACTTTTTTACCTCATAATTTTTTTTAAAAAAAAAAAAGAAAAGAAAAAAGAACCAGGAAAATATCTCGGTTTGCGTTTTCTTAGTCTGATATTCAATAATGATTACAGTTTACTTCTGTCTTGATCAAATCTAATACCAAAATCAAAATGTTTTTTTTTTTAAAAATTTTTTTAAAGTTTTATAAAGTAATAGGAGAAAAAAATAAATTTTCTTTTGCTTATTAAAAATATTTTTCAACTTTTAACTCGCCATTTCTTTAAATATTTATTTTTTATCCTTTATTTGCTTGTTACTATGATTCAACAAATTGGATGGTTTCTGTTCGCCGTGATGTGGATCCAACGTTCAACACACAATTTTCTCACAAGGCAACAGCTATGTGAATGAGAAATCTCCCCTTTCCAACAACACAGAAACCGAAAAAGCAATAAAATCATCCCCTACAAAAGCGCTTGTAGAACTCCCGTATCTTAAAGGGGGGAAGGCATAAAACTGTGGTGCATTTTCGAAGCAGTTCCCAAAAATAAACATGAACCGTTTCGCTACCGCCAGCTTTGAAAAAGTAGACCGCTTTTGAATGAGTTTCAATTAGAGCCTCACCCACTCAGAGGGTTAAAACTTAATTTCATAAAAGCTAAGAATGAATTTCGAAGGCTATTTTCTCCGAATTAACTGGCCATTCGGCGCTAATACATTGAGGGTTGAGAACCCTAATAAAGTACTACTATTATACCAAGTCTCTTTCCAAAATGGATTTCCTTAGTCTTGCCCTCCCTTTGTCAGACAAGAAAAAAAAATACTTGTCCCAATTAATTTGAACAGTATATTACCCTTGGGTCTGAATGAAAGATATGATCTGAATATCTCGGGGGAAATAAAAGATTTCTTAGCCCTTGAAAATGTGCATTGATAAATGTGCTGTGCAATAATATCGGAATACATGGTATGTCCATTGGACTTAACCGCAAGGCTCCGATCACACTTGGATAGTTGTCTCTAACGTTTCGGGGCGGCCTACTGATTCTCGGATCCTCGATTGGCAGATGCACCCCTGATTACCGAAACCTCTGCTATACCTGTTACCATTCGAATCACTATTTACACCCCTTGCATCAAATTGCCAATTTACCATGCCTCTCTCTCGCCAATATCCATCTATACGCCTATCGAGCGACCTCCTACTCGAATCCCATTCTTGACGTCTAATATCATTACTCGAACCATAGGTTCCGGTCCACCCGTGCGTTCTTCATACTTCGTTACCAATTGTAAAAATTGAGCCTTTGTTGTTGGGTTCAGAACCTCCACATAGTCAATTACCAGTGGGGACAATCTCATCACTACATGATTTATTAATCCTTCCGTCATTTCCAAGTCCAACTGTTTCTCGAGTTTAAGCAATCCATACACAAAGTCAGACGGTGCCTGACCCCTTCGACCCATAGAATGCGGCCTTCGATATATTTCTGATCACGGGAAAGCTGTTAGTCAATGCTTCCTTCAAAAGTGTCAAATTCGTCGCTGCCTTGGTCACATAGGTATATCCAATTACCGTAATATCCGGTGTATAACGCGCACCTACTTTAAAGCTTCATTTTTTAACTTTTGGGTAGATTTGTCGTATAACGCACATCCTCTTTTTTGCGAAGACATCAGAAATGTTAGTATACAATGCTCTCGTGTTTTAAAGCAATTGATTCGGGAATTATCCCAGACTTCTGAAAAAATATCTAGTATACTTCTAGAATTAGAACTCTTTTATTTCACAGTTTTTCAATAGGTGTGTTTTTAATGCTCATCTTTTTTGTTATTTCTAGAGGTATCATTTTTATACCCGGTGTTTAACGCACACCCTTAAAATTTATCTTATTTTTTGTGTTAAATGTGCGTGTTATACGCCGGATTTTACGGTACCTCAAACCAATCCTGTGCCCTACCAGTAAGATGGACCTTTAAGTAGCCACAAGCCGAATTTGCGGGTATCCCATTAAAGCTGACGTTATTTCCGATACTCTCCAAAAATGCCTGAACATTTTTGGACTGGAAAAAAAGTTCAAGTAGGGCTCTGAAATTCGATGTAGCTCCTAGCCCAGGGTTAGGTTAGGTTGGGCGCCACTGTAATGCCCTGGAGGACGTTAGTGTTTGGGGGTTTGAGCAAAGATCAACCATAGTAACTTTAGCACAATTTTATTCTACTTTTAATTAATCAACCAACATAATTAAAGAGAGGAAATGCACTCAATATTAATCCCGGAAGAGCAATCGCTTAGGATTAATTCAACTAACATATAAATACGAGTACTTATCTGAATGCTGGAGCGCTCTTGACTCCTGTTTGAATTCTCTTTAGATGTCTTGCTTAACTATACGACTAATTTTATTCACAATTTAATCTCAACATTCAACTGTCAACCATTGACCATCACCCTTTTCTTTAATGTCAACGTTTAAATAGAAGTACTCATTTACCTAAATCTCGTCTTCTTCACCGAGAAAGGTTTTCAACTGAACTCGCAGAAAGAATAATTTTACCCAAAGGAAAGAACAATTTTACCCAAGAGGATTAGTAGAAGATTTGTGGATAGACCCGTTACTATTTGTCTAATGTTTATAATAAATTTTGATTTTTCTTTTCTGAATCCTCAATCATGAATCCTCTTTCTGAATTATCATGTTAAATCAATAAACAAGTAATGTAAAAAAAAAAAAAAAATTAAAGTCAATTCCTACTTAGGTCAACAAAGAAAATTTTTTATTTTAGTTACTTTTTATTAAATAATTACAATTTATATAAATATGTACATACATATGACAGAATCACAATATTAAGTGGCAAAATAGAAAGCGATTTTCTTTTCTATATATTGGTTTTTTTAGTATGATTGAGAACACATTTATAAGTCCCCGTGCACCACAAAGTATTAGACGGGAGCTTATACAGAAATAAGCAGGAAGGCACATATCACAAAGTAAAGTCATGAAGTATATTACAATACAAACATCCATGCCTTCTCCGGAATTCGAGCCTAAGCCTAACGTCACAACAGTCAACACCACTAACCACTGTACCACACTATATATAGACGGCTACAAATGGGGTTGGACTATTATATATATTTTGTTTGTATACAAACATCCACGCCTTCTCCGGAATTCGAGCCTAAGCCTAACGTCAGTCAACACCACTACGAGCGATTTTCCTTTTATATATATATGGTGTTAGATTATTATTTTTATTTTTACTATTTATTCATTAATTATTCAAATATTAATGAATTAATATTTGAAAAAACTGTATTAACATCAAGCGTCATCCACTACAAGTTTGAACAAATGTATTGAACTTGGTGGATGAATAAAAAGTATTTTATTAACGATTTAAAATTTGTGAAAAAGATATATAAGTAATAATTCCCACTAATATAATCCTTTTAAATATCTTTTAATTGCCAATGGTCCATCCTTTCAGGCCCAACGTTTTAGTAATAAGTTAAGCCAGCCGCCTAACGGCAGTATTTTAAACTACCTCTAGCTACCCACTCAGATCATGTGATTTGAGACGCCTATAAATAGCGAGATTCCTGGAGACCAACTCCCTTTCGCTTCTGTATTTTGTCTGCGTAAACATGTAGCCGGCTGCAGCTTGTTTTATGTGCGTGTATTGTGTCGTCATTGTAATGTCTTATGTGTTCAAGATGGATAATAAACAAGTTTTAATCAATCACCGGACGCCTCGTCAATCCCAGCCAAAGAAACCATCAACAATATACAGCGATCATATTATAAAGAATACATTTCAACGGCCACGTCTATTTCATATATATGTTATATATATATATATATATATATATATATATATATAGATGTAGGAAAGTGTGAAATGTAGGAATTGAATGAAAAAGATGTATTTTCTTAAATATTTTTCTTTCTTTTTTTTACATCAAGAGATAACTTTATATAGTAATATTATTTTGTAATTATAAGTGTATTCTTACAAGCTGTTTAAGCTGTTTGAAGTATCGAAAATCATTTCTTCAAAATTCTTTCTGAATATTTAAAGTTTATGAATTAACTCAGTTACGGGTGAATTATTTCAATGTGTTTTCTTTTTTAATCTACAGAGATATAAACTTAGTTAAATTATTTTGTTATCATTATATAAATTTATTTTCAAATTCGATTGCACGTATTAATATTTAAATAGTGTTAAAAATATTTCGGAAAAACATTTTTTGAGGAAGCTAAAAGTCAGAATTTGATTGGAAATATAATACTGTATATAAATATTAAACTTTCGAGTTAGTAAAAGAGACTGCGACGGAGATTGATTCAACGTCAAGTGATGTGTAGATACTTCGTAGCTGAATATTAAAGTCGTCCATTAGGAATCAATTAGATTAGATCTCTAAAAATTAACCTGATGTAAGTTTATTTCAAGTATCTCGTCTGCCTCGCTATTGTTTTCCATAATTTCTATTTGGGTGCATCTCTTCACTTTGGTTCATAGAAATTGTCTTGTCAGAGAATAAATTCAAGTTCTATTGGCTAATCTTCCTTCCGACCTCCCCACACTAAGGAATGATCCCTTCCAAGTTCATATTTTTAATTTTGAAAAATCTACTTCCTTAGAATGTCTTACCCCATGCAGTTATTAATTCAGTGGGAATACATTAAACATAAAAAAACACATATATTAAACATAAAATAGGGGCTTTTTATTCTGTTTTAAATTTACATTAAAATTTAGTAAACTCTCAAACATATCGATTTTTAATTCAAAAGGTTGAATTTTTAATGAACTCAAATGGTACTTCTATTTATTGAATTCTTCATGTGCTTTTCTAATTTTTTTTCTTATGGTGAAGTTTTGTTTCGATTTGTTTCAATAAATAATATTAAACAAATTTTTAATTATGTTTTCAGTTTCATTATGTAATTTCAACCATGTTAATGTGTAAGTATTTTTCCTAAATATAGTTCAGTCCTAATCCCGGGATTGAAAATACAGTACGGGATTGCAAGTACTAGCTCCGAGCCAGGCGCAATGCAGCGTGTATTCTACTGACTCCAAGCCATTGCTGTTTGCGATGCCACTGGTGTTAAGCCAGAGCTCATGGGAAGACGAAATAGAGATCTAATGTGTTTTCTGATGAAAGCTGGTTCTGCCTTGGTGACGGTCGTGTGTTGGTTAGAAGGAAGTCAGAAAAATACCCGTAAATCAAACCACACTGGACTTACACCTGGAGTCATGGTCTGGGGAGCAATTTCCTATGACATAAGGTGCACTCGCATGGTTCCACTCTCCAAACACACTGACTGCAAATTTGTTCGTCAGTCTGGTAATTCTATCTATAGTACTGCCATTCGTGAACAACATTCAAGGGAGAGTTTTCCAACAGGATGGCCCACATGCAAATGATGTAACGTAACGTGCTCTATTGAATGTTGACTTCTTACCTTGGCCTGTGAGATCGCCAGATTCGTCTCCATTTGAGTTCATATAGGATATCATTGGAAGACAACTCCAGCACTAACCGTCCTAGTTTTGACCCAGCAAGTACAGCAAGCATAGAATTCCATACCACAACGTGACATTCGTCACCTGTATGACACAATGCAGGCAGGCTTGCATTCAAAATTCTGGAGGTTACACCGGCTATTAATGTAACAGCATTTAAGGTTTGAAATGCATTTTCTTGACCTTAAACTAACCTGTGATTTTGAAAATTTAATCAATTTAACATCTTAACCAGACAATTGCATTGTCTTAATTTCATAACTTTACAATAATTTTTCTTGGTGTTGGGATTTCCCCCCCATCTCACATACAATGTAAATGAAAATCAGGACGGGGGAGGGGTGTCATCCTCGTAACTTGACTGAGGTTTAAAAGTACGAGTTCCATCACGAATAGACCTCGTGTTGATGTACAGTGCAACGTTAATTAACGAAAACATCAGATGGAACACATATTATTCCTACTATAATTCGTGTAGTTCCAAGAAATATAGGATGATAGAGCCACCGTTCCATTGCATTGGTGCAGGTCGCATTCAAGTATTCATCCTAGAATTTCACGGATCAAAGTAGAATTGTTTTCAGTGATGAGTTTCGCTTCTTACTGAGCCCCGTTGACCAACGAAGCCGAGTCCGGAGACCTCCAGGACAGTTAGTCAGATACTTACCAGATTGTCATCCACCATACAGCTCGACATATTCAAAAATCATGGGGTGCCATTTCGTTAAGTAGCCGGAATGTCATCCGGATAACCCTTGCTCACGATTGCCTTTTTCATGTTGACTTCTCGGGTGTCTGTCTCGGGGCTTGCGATTGAATGAGATAGAATCTAATTAACTTTTTCAGCAGCTGTATTGTCTTGTACAAATTTAGTGAATACACTTTGTTGGTTTTATAGAGTTGATTTCAAATCCGCCAATTTTTCTTCAAGAAGTTTTGAAACGTTTTGTTATAATTTGTTTTATGATTTGTGAGATTTCGATTCAATCCACTTCTAACCCAAATCCACCTTCATTTGCAAAATGCCAACTCTGCCCTTTCTCTTGTGTTTCGTCTTGTGACTGCATCTGACAACGCTCTAAGCTTCTCGCTGATTGGAAGACGCAAAAAGAGAAATACAAGTCTCCCACACGATAAATTATGATGCTAAGTAATAAGGGTGTTCTCCAATTCCAGAGGTGCTTTAATGGACACAGGAAGTGCGAGCTCACTCACCAAAAGGGACAAAGGTTGAGAAGGACTTGTAACGTGGTATTAACCACATGGATTTTTAGAGTGCAACCGCATTATATTGTGGGAGAAATGTAGTTGATTCAGTCCACTAACAAGTTGCTCTCTCTCTGCTGTGAATTGACTCTACTAGAGAATAAATGCTTGTGATAGACAGAAGATTAAATATCATCTACAGTGAAAAATATACATTTAAAAATTGAATGAAAATTAATTTAATATAGTAAAAATAAAAGAAACATTTTAATAAAATATAAAAAAAAATTATTTTTTAATCTAAAGGTTATTTTTATAATCAAATAAGATTTCTTTAAAATAATAATAAGTAACAAGTAAATACGTTGCGAATTTTATATATAGAAAGTTCAACTCAAATAATTTTCAAAATGAAAAAAACTTTAAAAGCTTGATATTTAAATTTTTTTGTAAATGTCATGGTGGGTGAGTGAGTGAATATTAACGTCGCACTGATTAGCAACACGAGGGCTTTTGGCGACGGTCATCGTAATTTTGAACCATGGTCAAGTGACGCGGACGACACCTGAGCTGGCACCCCCTCTCCTAACTACCACACCACACCAACGGGAGGACGTTTGAGCTCTCGACAGATTTAACGTGCATCCCACCCCTACACGGCGGATCTTTAGTGGTACTGGGATCGAACTCATGACACGCTAGCCATGATCCAATGCCTAGATCACTTGGCCACCAATGTCGTGGTGGTCCGCAGCCAATGTATCTATCGGCAGGCCGCGTGTTTGACATGCTTGATTTAATCGGTGCAGAGTGCACGTTTCAAATTTCATTCCACATTTCATTTGTGCAGAGTGCGAAAAAATACCGCAATGATTTTTCTCTCTACGATTGCATCTACATTTTAGAGGGATTGCGTCTTCACAGAGCAAAAGATTTTTCAGAGAAAAAGGAAACATATTTTTTGTTTTGTGTATAATCCTCCTAAAAGTAATGCTGGGTTCTTACTAATGATGGACGCTGCAATTAATTTACCTTTTTTGAAAAGTTTTTTAACTGACAATATGCAATTTCTGTTCGTGTTTTCCCTTTATTTTTCAACATCTTATAGTTCGAAAAAAAAAGAGATGAGCTTTCATAATTTAACTAATTTTTTCTGTCAATATTTTTTTGAATTTTAACAATTAAAAGATTTTCCAATTTTGAAATTTCAGAATCCTTTCTAACGTAATGGATTAATTTCGTGTTCTCGAGAACAATTCACATTCATACAATTGGATTCCTTATTTTAATCATATTTTCTTAGATGGTATGAAATGAAAATTATCTTTATTAACGATAAAAAGAAATTCAAGTCAAGAAGGAATTATAAAAACTCAAGTAGAAAGGATTTTATAATCGTCGTAAGCCGCAATAAAGAACTGCATGTATAATACCAGAAAGCACTCTTAACTAAAATTTATTTTAAATAGTTTTACAGAATTGGATTAATTTATTTTCTTTTTAGTATTTGTACGAATTTCAAAACTAAAAAAATATAAAATCTGTAACTTTTTAAAAAAAAATTAAAGCACATTCGATTTTATTTAATAAAAATATAAAAGTACGGCTTTTGTAATCCTATTTAAAAGAAGGATATGTTGGAAAGGGTTCCCAGAAAGGAGCTAATGTGGCACACAGGAATATGAATATATAAATTGAATGCAGATATTTATTTTAATGCAGATTTCTAATGAATTTATTACAATATGCTACAGAAAATTTTAGCTTGTTTATGAATTTCTTAGCAATAAAAAGTTATGAACTACAAAAAAATATTTTAATTTATATAATATATTCAGACTCTTTCTGTAATAGATTTAAATCCAACACGACACAAGTTTTCAATTGTATAAATATTTACTTTATAACGCAGTAAATAGTTTTAAGTTTTGTTTTTATTTTGAGTTATTATTAATAATTTAATGACATAATTAATGCATGTTTGTTATTAAAGGTCGTCTCTAGAGAAAAAGTTTTTGATTTCCAAACCTTTTCACCTGGCATGAGAAATTGAAGATTTCTAGAGTTTGGGATTAAAATAAGTCATTCTTTTACGATGCGAACAATATTAAAATAGCAATACTGCTGTATATCAGAAGGAAATATTTATGTAGTTTTAACAACATGTATGAAATGAAGTTCATGAGAAGTTAAGAAAATAACAACATCTTTCAAACCAGTTTTACTATCTGAAATCATATTCCAGTCATGAATAAATGAGTATTATGTATTATTAAGACAGAATATGAATATTATGTATTGCTATATATAGCAAAAGAGAGTCCATTCATAAAAGATTCAGATTCTTATTATTCATGCGGATATTCAGAAAATACTGTTTTTCCTTGTGCAAACGTAACAAAATCGATTTCTTGATAAAAATGTAGAAAGCTAAATATAAGAAAGGTTGGCTGAATGCACTTTAAAACTCAAATTAGTTTGCTATTTGAATCCCATTGATTAAATTGTTCCATCATTTACTTTTTTATGGTTTATTTATTCGGAATTTTATCGTTGTTTGAAAACTAATATTTATTGTATCATTTTTTAATTTTCTTAGTTTTTCCGAATGTAATATTTATATATATATATATATATTATATAGTTGTAATTTTTCTAAGTTTAATAGTATTGTTAATAAAATAATATGTGCTAAAAGGAAGAAGATTCTGCTTTTAAATAAGTTATTTTTAAAGAATTGAATCATTTGAATGAAAGAACCTTGAGCTGACTCAAGGTTCTTTCATTCCAATTAATTTCTTTCCTTTTTGTTTAATTCAAGTGATCAGTAATGAGCAAATACGTCAGCATACATTTGTGCTAGGGTCCTTCTTGGAATAATTGTAAATCATCTTTTGCAATGTTTTTACCAAGCTTCAAGTGACATGGAGCAGAATTTTTGAAGGTTTTCACCCTCCAAAGGACAGCCGACAAATACCTTAATAATGAACCGTATCTTTTCTTTCCTGCCATTGGATTTCCTGCGCAGAGTTGCTCGCTACGGTAAGATTACCAAGTCAAGAAAGAACTGAACGCAGTCTAACGTTGCTGGTTCAAAAGAAGGTGGGACTGACCTACTTTAAGGATCTTTATAAGACTTTGTACGATCTAATTTCTCGTCTTTTCATTCATCAAGTCCACATTGCTTTCGGATTGATTACTTTCGAGGTAAGTGCTAATACGATCAAATTATGAGAGTACTGTGTTCATTCAAGGTGTCAGTTCTTTGGCGTAGTTTGAAAAATATCATTTTTATCCTCTTGAGTCATAGACTAAATTTTAATGGGGGGGGGGGAATGAAAAAGAATATGTGTTTTTAAAAATATTCAATTTCAACGAAAAACATTTTCATACAGTTTCACTTCTTAAATAAATTCTTTTCAGTTACAAGCACACACGGAAATCTTAGTTTTTGCAATCTCTGGATACCGAAATTGGATAGATCACAACATTTTTATCTTCTTTTGTATTTTCATAGGTTAGGATCAAACTACATATAGAACACTTATTAATTCACTAAAAATTTGAAATTTTGTTATATTTAAGCTAAATTCCTAGTATTAAAAAAACTCCTTTATTTTTTGTGTCAAATAGGGAAAATTTCACGTTATTAATGCTTATACTCTTTATATATATGTGTGTGTGTATAATATATATATATATATATATATATATACATACATATACATGTGTGTTATATATATTCGTTATATAATAGTATATTCTCTTTTCATTTTATTGTACAACAACCAAAAATATAATATGAAGAAATTAGTTTAGTTATATTTATTATAAGAAAATTTTAAATTCTTTTCAGAAAAAATGTGCTATTTTAACTGTTTCTGAATTTATTTAAATACAACAAGTTGATATAATTTTGATTTCTGTGTGATAATAATAATAATAATATATGCATGTATATTTATGATATTTTTATTTGAAGAAAAATAATTTTGTAATGCAAAATTGTAGATAAGATTCTTAATTTCCCCCTCACTTGATATCATATGTAAACGCTGTTTGAAATTACATTGGAAGAGTGTTTAAATTTCCGATACAAATTTATATATATATATATATATATATTGTATATTATAAGTATAAGAGAGAGATAGAACTTTTTATACATAATTAAAAAGTTAATTTACTATATTTTTGCTCGTATCAAGACTAGAACACTAGAAAAATACAAACTTTAGGGAATTATTGAAAAACAATGAATGACACGCACTAACTCATTGGATATCGAATTATTTTGTAATCAGGATTAAAATCTAATATTTTTAAGTAGATGTTTTTCTTCAGAAAAATTTAATACTAGTTTTCTTATTTCATATATAAAGTCATGTTCGAAGAAAAATTTTGTAAAAAAAAGAACAGGATTTGTTCAAAAAACATATAACAGTTTAAAATAATTATTAATTAATAATAACTATTTTATGAATATGTTTAAAAACAACTTACATTTCTCCATTTTAAATATATTTTATATTATTACACTCGTGTTAAAAAAGTCATCTGCTCTCAACAAAATTTCTATCGATTGTGTGTTGATTTATTATTAATAGTGTATGAATGTTATAAAAAAACTGTTATTGCTAAGTTTTTGAAATAGGTTGGAAAAACGAGTAATACTGTATAAAAAAATTAATATATTAGAATTATATCATAATATAGAACATATGATTATGTCTATTTTTATAATTACGTAATTTTAATACCTTATTTTTTACTCAGCATATGTACTCCATCTTATTTTGAATGCTTAGAAGTAACAATTTGCCTAATAAAAGTTATTTGCAAGAGAGAAGTTACTTAAATATAATATCTGAATACTCATCGTTGACAAACTGAACGTTTTCGTATGAATTATTGTAATTATCTTAAGAAATTGATCAAGGATTAAGGTAACTTAATTGCTACTTGGCTTGTTTTTGTTATACTCTTCTTTAATGGCGTCATAAATCTGGATGGGCCTTTCTCAATGCCATTCTCTGCCGTCCTGTTCTTGGCTGTTTTTCAATTTGTCTTGATAATAGTCTTCAAGTCTTTTACAGGCAGTTAACCCATCGGTCACCTTTTTTGGACAACATCTTTTAGGTGACTCCATTGTCATCCTACCTTTTTAAGTGTCCTGCCCAATCCCCTGGATTGCTGTACATTTAATAATATCTTTAAATAGTTTGTATATTTTTAAGTTGATTCATGTACTCCAATAATTATCATATTAATTGAACATTTAGTCCCACCAAATTGTTTCTTAAGATTCTTCTTGTCTATTTGTCTTTCTCAGCCATTGCCCTCGTTTAGCGTAAGAACGGGCTTAATCAAAGCTTTGTAAGTTTGCTTTTTCTGCTGATGAAATTATATTTTAAATATTTTTGTAGTCCCCCCTCCCCCCCAAAAAAAAATCTGTGAGAATATGATATTTTGTTGCAAACTTCTGGCATTATGGAGTATTTTGTGGTAATAGTAAAATAAATTGTTTTAAAAACAAATCTCTTAACGAAGAAATTATAACGGAAGTAAAGAAAATAAATAGCATTAGGAAACTAAAAATTAAATTAACTAAAATAAATTTAAAAAGACCACTAGCCTTATTATCTAAAATATAAATATTTTCTCACGTCTAATAATTCCATTCCAGGACCAATATTTTTTATAAATTATTTTATGTACTTATTTTTTGGGGTTTTTAGCCGAAATTGTGAGGTTTAATTGCCCCATATACTGAATAAGACAGGATAAATTGTATTTACTATATTCAACGGTTCTTTCCACGAAATGGCATTTTCCATATTTATACTACGTGATTTGACATTTATAACTTTCAAATGCTTCACAACGAAAAATGTACTTTTTTTTGCTACTCCTTTTGTGTTCTCGTCAAATTTGCGATATTTATGCTTTTTTTAATTTATTTCACATGCGTTGCTCGAATTCTGGCTAGATATTTTTAATATCAAACATGATCTTATTAAAGAATGAAATAGGTTTTGATCTAATTTCTGTTGCTAAACTGCTATTATCAACTCAGTCCAATGCTTACTAGTCAATAGAGATTCATTAATCATTCTTAACTTTGAAGTGACTCGCATTTTCAGTTGCTCCCAGTAGGATTTTTGTATTGTTTAGCTCCAGTCACGTGTGCTTGCTAAAAAAATCCTCTAATAATCTAATATAATTAGTTTTACTATGTCTGAAAGGGTTGTTTCACTTGTCTTTAAGCACTTATTAGTATCAAAAATTTATCGCAAATTTTAAATAAAATACCCTTTTTTTGTATTGTGTAATCATTCCTTTAAAAAGTTCCCTTGTTTTCAGCTTAAGAAGCAAGCAAAAATAATTTTCAAACCTTCCTGAGTCGATGTCATATAAAGATTCTTGTTTCCTTTTTTTGAAAATACAAACACTGTGAATGATTTTTTCCTTTTATTTGAATCAAAAATATTCCAAGAGTTTTCACATTAATTTCGTATTATTTGAGCCTGTCTTTGAGTTTTTACCTTTTCTAAACATTTAACAAGTTAAACTATTTAATTGTATAAAGAAATGTATTTTTTGTTTGTAAGAAAAATAAAATTAAAATATAAAAATGTTTCTATTTAGGTTTAGTTTTTAAAAATTATTTTAAAAGATGGTAAACAATTTAAGACGATATGGTAACCTAAAAATCATTTAACTGTCGAAATTTTTTATTGGCTTATTTGATACCTCGAATCTTTATAAACATGTCTGCAAAATTTCAAAGCTTTACCTGCATGTTTCATTAAGTAATGGAGCAATGTTTGATGCTAAACAGCAACTACCACCCCCACATTTCAGATTATCTGCTAGAAAAGAGCCTGATAAAAATGAATTAATTATTTTTCTACCGCGCGTAAATGAGACTGACATTATATATGCAGTAACAAATCATTTCAAGAAAGAATTGTGCAATTCATGCAAATATTCTAGTTTTGGTATTGTTTATTAAAACGCAAATGGATTTGGCCAAGATTTAAAAGTTGTGCGGTTTTTTTATGATATTATTTGAATGAAATTAAAAATTTGAAAACGGATTCTACCAAAGTACAAATACTAAATCTCATTTTGATAACTCAGATAATTAAAAATCTAATTCGCAAGAATAGAAAAACTCTCCCATTTTTATATGTTTGTTTTTGTGGTGATATATGTATATATATATATCCCACGTGTGTGAAATTCAACACTTTTATTCTTAAAATATCTTAAGATATTTATTTAAACAAATGCACATATACAGTTCTTAGATTTTGATGTATTTTACCTATAAATTGTTATTTGATTTTGCTTTTATTCGTGTACATTATTCAACATGCGAAAGCTTTTAAAATCATGGAAATAAAAAATAAAGTCATAAACATCTTTTATACATGTGCATTAGCTCTGAGCATGCAATTAGCTCTGAAGTGTGTGTATTTTTTTTTATAATTATTAGATAGAAAGTTTTATGAAATATTGATCTTTCATTCGCTTTCTTCTATATATTCATTATGGCAGTATACTGTTGAATTGTTTTACATTTATGCAATTTTTTATGGTAAGCAGTTTTAAATAAGCTAATTAACATTTCTTAAAAGTTTCAGAGTATTCGATGAATATTATATCATGCTATTCATGGAATGAAAACTTTAAACTCATATTTCTCCATGTTGAATTTTTATACATATACCCTAAGGCTATACATATACCCTATACTTTAGACATATACCCTATACTTTAGACATATACCCTATACAACTTTTAAAGAAAAATGAGGAATTTCGGAAAGGACCCGATTTGTGTCCCATTTACTAATTACTCCTCTTCACCCATGTTTCTGACAAGAATCCTCCTCAACGTAAAGTTAGTGAAAGGAGAGAAATTCCGGTCTTATTTTACAAAGGAAAGGCCAAACAAGTAAGATACCAGTTGTACGTTATCCTACTGACACCATATCTTTCAGATTTGAAATATTGTTGAAAAAATAGGAACTTAATCCCTTTGAAGGAATAAAACATAACAAGAAAATAAGAGAAATTACTTCAAAACAACATAAAAAAAACATTATCAAACAAATATAAAAATTATTTGAAACAGGAATATTTCACTCGAAATTAAAGATTTGCTTGAAAAAGGAACAGACAAATTTGTGAAATAAGCATTAAGAAATATTTTATAGAATCTATTTATGTATCAAGAGCTTTCCATTTCATTAAATCATCTGACGCTTTTTCACACTTCTCCTTAGAATTCATTCTAGAATTAATTAGTACATGATAAGGATATCAAAATTTATTTCTACCTTAGAAATTTGATAAGTTGATTCCATTTCACTTGAATCCTATTTACTTTGGACCACATCTTGTTAAATCTGTCAAAATAATACGGATCAGTAGACTGTCGTTTGAAATGGACAGTTTATAAAATAGCTATAATAACTATAGAATCATCCATCATAATAAATTATATGTAATGATATTATTTTTAAATCAATCAATCAATAATACTGAATTTTGAAAAAAAAAACATTTCAAATTTTTTTTAAATAGAAAAAGCTTTGACATTGGGGTTTAAATTTTTAGGATTATGCTCCAATCAATTCTAAATTGTCCTGCAATATCTGTTGGAATATCGGTTGTTTATAAAAGAGTTTATTGCAAGTATTAAAAATAATTTAAATATCGAGTACACTTTTCATCAAGAAATCTGTTAATACTATTCTTATTCACTGAACGCAAAACAGTGAAATTGCAATCTGAAACCCTCGCAATTTGCATTACAATTTATAAAATTCGAAAAAGCCATTAATATCCTGCTTGCAATATTTTTCTCACTTGGAGCTTTAAGGATTTTTTCAACAATATTTGAATGCCATCCTTTTTATTTATAAGGTAATTTAAATGGTTATATACGTTCATAGGCTGACAAAAAATTTTAAAAAATAGTGCGCGTTTGAAAAGTAAATAAAATAATTTGTAAACAAATATAGCTCTTATGCTATTGATATTATAAAAATGATTAAAAGAAAGGATTAGAAATCGTGTTAAAGATGTCTGTTGACAGCTCAAACAGTCAATGTACAGTACAAAATTCATTTTAAATTTCTACTACCGCTCTACCTATGAATATTGAAATGAAATTAAAGATGCTTAAAAATATCGATAAGTAAGTAATCAATTGTATGCATAAATTTCTATAATCATGGATATTATTTAAGCTGTTTATTACGCCAACTGAGAGGGGGATGACAGTGCAGGTGTTGTCCTCATCACTTGACTGAAGTCTGTCACCCTCGCATTCATTTAGAATGCAAAGAAATCAATTCAAATCAGTACACAGAGTTAACAAACTTAATTGAAGTATTCATTTCATTTTATACGGGGAATACATAAGGGAGGGGGGGGGATTTTGTTATATATTCCATGTATATTAATTATATGAATAGAATCTATAATAGAATCTATAATAGAAAGGAATAGAATCTATAATAGAAAGGAATTATAAATACAATTTTTGTTCAATATGGGGGAGAAACTCAGATGACAAAATGGGATATCTCGTGAGCTAAAAAAGTAACAAAAATTGTCCGTAAATAAATACTTTTCTCTAATTGACGATTACATGTACGCATGATCAGCTCTAAAAAAACTGCCGTTATTCGGGGGGGGGGGCTATTGTGCTTCAGCATCACAAGAGCTTAATACGAAAATACTGATACGCAACTGATTATTGACGTTAATGATTTATTTATGATTTGAAATGCCTCCACACACATACTGAAAGAAATTGAGTTATTTTAAAATATATGAAATATATATATATAAATTCTTGTGAGACTTGAATTTGAAAGAACGAATATTGTGTAGTATAATTTGGTGAAAATGACTGAAAAAATCACAAAAGTAATTTATATCCAAATAACAAATATCAGTAATAAAAGGAGTCGTTGAAAGTTGTAATATATACGTATGTATACATTAGCGTGCACAAAACTTAGGCAATAAAGGCATTTTTCATCATACAACCAGGATGTTGAATCGGGCATTTTGCGAGTAGTAAAGTGAAAAGAAAGCTTATGAAAAAGGGACGCTATGGCACGCAAACGCGTGGGATGAGCGCGCTCAGTGTCAGCTTAAAAAGAAGGAAGGACGTAGTTACAGACATTCCTTGCAAGTGAAAGTGAAATCCTACGTTCATGATGGTTACAAGCTCGAGTGAGTGATTGAGAGAATATTAACGTCGCACTGATTAGCAACACGAGGGCTTTTGGCGACGGTCCGCTTAATTTTGAACCATGGTCAAGTGACTCGGACGACACCTGTGCTGGCACCCCCTCTCCTAACTACCACACCCACCAACGGGAGGACGTTTGATCTCTCGACAGATTTAACGTGCATCGCCCCCCTACACGGCGGGTCTTTAGTGGTACTAGGATCGAACTCATGACATGCTAGCCATGATCCGATACCTAGACCACTCGGCCACCGCGGCCGCGTTACAAGATCGAAGGGGGGCGGGGCGTAGTTTGACGAGTGTTGCACAAGAGTTTAGAATTGACAAAATTGTAGTTTCAAGAGTTTGGAAAGCCTTCCAAACGCTTGACAGACACAGCTGAAAAAAAGGTTGGTATAGTCGGCCGAGGAAAACTATGGCAAGTGGTGACCGGTATAACTCTCTGCACAGGCAGGGCCGTTTTTAACTTCCCCGGAGTCTTAGGAACTCCAAATTGTTACCCCCCCCCCCTGCTTCAGTTCTTACCTTGTCAGTTTTGGTTCGGGAGGAATTTTTTAAAAAATATTTCCTCTCTCTCTTTTTTTTTTCAATCTACAATTTCTTGCGCGCAAGGCACGTGCCTAAGTGGAAAAGCGGCCTTGTCTACAAGAGAAAAAAGACCAGAACCAGAGATCCGTCAACATTGCTCAGAAGCTGCAACCGAACGACAGGTATCACGGTTTACTGTTGACAAATGTCTTCATAAAGATGGCCTTTTCTCTTGTCGTTGCATACCATTAACAGCATCCCATCGGCGGCACCGTTTACATAGGTATCAAGAACACAAAGACTAGACATCTCATAAATGAAGTCATATTCTGTTTACTGATGAAAGTCGTTTCAGTCTGAACAGCGTTTGTTGATATGAAGGGAGGTAGGGATACGATCCTACTTCATCATCCTGCTGACATCGGGGAAAGAGAACTTTATGGGTGGTCTCTTGGAGTGTTTGTGTGGAGAGACATTATGTTGAATGGAGGAACTGAGCTCCATATTTTTGACAGCTACTCGTGAACTGGAGATCGTTTCTGTGTGAGGAAATTATCCTCCCCACTAACGTCTGGTTTCAGGTGCCGATGGTCCAGACTTTATTTTTGTGGACGACAATGCACTTCCACACAGAACCTCTGCTGTTGAGGAGATTCTAGAAAGTGATAATTTTTCGGTAGAATGGATTGACTCTCCTGATTTAAATCTCAACGAACATACATGTGGGACACTTTGGCGGAATGGTTGTCAACAAGATCATATACTCCGGAGAACATCATGCAGCTGAAACAGATAATCCTTGAAGAGAGGCAATTCTTACCTTATGAACTGTTGGATAATTTGGTATTGAATAGGAATAGATGGTGTAAGGTACCCATTGCAGTTAGGGGAGGTCATATACCTAACTAAAAGACTTTGGTTTGTCGTTCTTCATGGCCATACAATGTTTTTTCCTAACATCATTCTGTTTTTTCAATAATGTATGCATACAATTCATTTTTTAGTTAGAAGTACTACATTGTGCCTCTGTAGTTTGAATTTCACGTCACCCAGTTGATTTTTTTCGGAATTACAGCACTGTGTCAAAAAATTGCTTGTTTTTCACACCAGTGTATATATATTTGTCTAAATTATCGTTACAGTATGAGTGTCTTATATTTCTGTAACCCGGCACTCGCAATCAGACCAAATATAGTAAATGTCAAATACACACAGGGATAATCTCTTACATATGACAAAGAGAATGACGCAAATATTTTTTGTGTTGTGCCATAATTTTTTAAACAATTTCCAAATTTCGTCAAGAAAACAAGTCAATATTAAACCAATAAAACCAAACAAGCCAATATTTTCATGTGTGATTGAAATGGTTTCATGTTTCAAATTCCTCAGAATAGTTTGTCGAATTGATAACACTAATAAACCTTATCGAACTTGAAGTTAAAATAGGGTGTTCACGGTAAAGCACTTCTAAAGAGCTTAAATGAAAGAGAAATGAGAGCAGGTTAACTTGGACAGGTTTGTTTTACACTAAACTGACCTGCAATAGGAATTTTCCACTTCCGGGGAAGGATCGAAGCCGGTTTCAAAAATTGGAAGAAAGTAGCGCGTGAAAAGGAAAAGAGGAGGGACATCGAGGAAGGGGGGAGCACTTTCATCTTCTTTTTCCTCTAAATTATAATGTACAAGAAAAACTTCGTACTTATAGTTCGAAACAATTTTTTGACAGTATCAAGAATGTAGATTAAAAAAAAAAACGAGCGTATTAATTCAAATAACTTTCAGGAAGTATATAAATTTCAGCTTTCGATAACATATATACCTATTGAACCCCTATAGGCTGAACTTTAGAAGAAGAGTAGTGAAAGAAATAGGGGAAATTATAAAAATGTTTCCAATCTAACCTGGGCAATTGTTTAAAATGAATTGTTGGTACATAAAATGGCCTATATTTCAAAAACTCGTTCGATAAACGAATCAAAAGAACGGAATAGTTTTCACAGCAATGTGACAGTTGATCATTCTCGAATTTAGAACGGAAAGTTCTTTTAAAATTTGACGATATTTTCATGATCTATCGTTTAATAAAGCAGTTAAAATATTTGTACTATTCCTGTTAATCTAAAATGGTTATTACTTAATATCTTATTTTTTACGCTTCAAAGATAAATAAAAAGTATTAACTTCCGTGATTTTTTAAATATTCGAAAAAAGGAACATGATTGTAAAACTTTTTTGTAACAAATAAAAAACGTTTTTAAATCAGTGAAAGGAGGTGTATTTCATGTCATATATTAATGAATGGAGCGATATTTAATTTTAGTAAAAAATCACTATTCCTGTTAACCTAAAATGATTGTTATTTAAAATTTTATTTCTTATGCTTCAAAGATCAATAAAAAATATTAACTTCCGTGATTTTTTAAATATTAAAAAAAAGGGAACATGATTGTAAAAAACCTTTTTCGTAATAAATAAAAACATTTTTAAATCAATGAGATGAGTTGTATTTCGTATCATATGTTAATGAATGGCGTAGTATTTAATTAAGAAAAAAAATCGCTATTTGATAGCTCATTTTTTATTAGTTAATTTTAAAAGCTATTTGCATGGTGAATAACACATACTATTTCATATTTAATCAATTAATAATTTGATATTCTCTTCACTGTAGCTAAGAGAGCACAAATGTACAACTTTTACTGAAGATAGTGAACCAATTAGGGAGAAATATTGGTCATATATATGTTGCCGGCAAAGTAGGAAATGCCGGCATTCTCTATACAATGCCGGACGTTTTTAGGCAAAGTATGAAACATGAGATTTATTAGATACTTTGCCTAGGCATTGTATATAATGCCTAAAGCTATTTAGGCAAAGTATGAAAAAGGTTATGATAGGGATATTATATCAAATGACTTATATATTCCTAAAAGTACAAATATTATTCTCTGACAAAATAATGAGACTGTCATTAAAAAAAATATTCAAAATACGTAAAAGAAAATTAAAAAGTTGTACCAAACAAAACATTTTCTTTCTTATTAAGGAAAACAAAATCTATATAAATAAAAATAAATGTGTGTGAGAGTCTCTCATGCCTTCCTAAACCGCTCATCCAATTGATTGCGTTGAAACTTTGGGAAATGGTTGGACGCATGCCCGCGAAGATTTCTGAGTCAGTAAAATTGACCCCTAAGAGGGGGCAATACCCCTAAGGGGTGTTAGGAATAAATATTCCCGCTTTTGAGCTATTTGACCTACAAACTTGAAACTTGGTAGGCATGTTTCTTTCAAGGATTAGAGGTCCGCTACAAAAGGGGGTTTGGCAAAAAAAGAATCCTTAGGGGCAATGCGGGGGTTATAGATAGTATTCAGCGGTGTTATTGATACGTATTCGTGTTTTTGAACAATGAACCTACAAATTTGAAATTTTGTAGGCCTTCTCCATTTATAAAGTTAAAATTCGCTACACAAAGGGTTTTTACAAGGGTTCAATTTTGCCGTTTAGCCCCGAGGGCTTAAGGAGCGTCATATATAAATATTTCCGTTTTTAAACTATAAGACCTACGTGCTAGAAATTTGGTAGGCCCGTTCCTTTCTTGGAGTAGAGATCCGTGAAAAAGTGTTTTGAAAATCGATCCGAAAGTCGTTGCGAGGGCTTAAGGGGCGTTTTTGAACTTTTAGATGAACAGATTTGTAATTTTGTTGGCATTTTTTGTTTAATTGAATATAGATCCACTGAGAACGGATTTTACGGAAATTGACTCCTATTGTAGGAAGAGGAAGTGGGGATTATAGGGGGGAGTAGGGAGCCCGGACTTATTTATAAAAAAAAATTCTTTGTCTATTTACTAATTACCGTAATGAAATTTAACATACAAATTACTTTTGTTGACTGGAAATTCGCTATAAGATAGGACTTTACGGAAACCGACTCCTATGGAGGAGAGGGAATCTTTTGCGGCGTATTGATAAAAAAATATCCTTTTTCAAATTACTAGACCTACTGTAATGAAATTTGGTATGTATGTCTCTGTTGTTGAATTGAACGGGTTTGTTAAACGAGGTTTGCAGGAATTTACTCTCAAAGGTGGTTACTAGAGGCTATTGATAAAAAAATTCTGTTTGGATCTATTAGATTTAGACTTGAAATTTAGTAAGCATGTTAATTTTATTGAGTAGAGATTCATTAAAAATGGATGTTGTGGAAATCCACTTCAGAGGGGGTTACGAGAGAGTAAAAGGCAATTCTATTTAAATTTTAGAAATTATTTGGAAGCTCTATCCTATCTCAGTTCCTACTATTAGCTCTCTCTCTATATATATAAAAATTGTTCAATTTTTCTGTTTTTTCTGACAAGGTTCACAAAAATGGATGTGGATTTGTGGAAAAATGGATTTTTTTTTTATTTAGTTGAAAGTTCTTTCAGAATTCTATCACATCCCCAGAATCCGGAATTTAATTTTGCTCTTGGCAAAATTAAATTCCTACATCAAGTTCGCATCGTCAGAGTTCAGGTACCTCCCTCTGGGAAGGAAACTGGGTGTCAAAATTACCGTAGGCAATTGGTATCGCCTACATGGTGCTGCACTAAAAAGGGATACCAGTCCCTGGAGAATGTACTATGTCTGCAAATGGTAAAAATACCAATCTACAACCCCATTGGAGAAAAAAAAAAAGAATCCGTGACGTAATACTGTGCACAGTGGTTCTTCCCAACATTGTTATTTTCTGGACCGGTCAACGCTTGATAATTTTACGGCGGTTAGCTGAGGATGGGACTTTGATTATTTATATTTTAAATTGTTTTGATTTCATAATTTAATTGTACTTAAACATGCTTTCAGAATAAAATTCAGTTGCACCAAAAAATGAATATAAAATGATTTTACATAAAATATAAAGTGATTTCCATGGAAAGTCGCTCAAACACGAGAAAAATATACTCCAGTAAATAAAAAGGAAATAATTTAATGCTCTTTGAGTGGTCCGATACCCTTTGATCCACGGACTAGGGGTTGGGGACCACTGTTTTATGGTACTGGCGCCTTCTTGAACAGGTTCAATGAGTTTACTTTTATTTTCCGCAAACATCACATCATATAGCTATTCAGCAACCAATAGTCCCTGAGTCTTATTAGTCATTTTGGCATTTTGAACATCAGTTATTAACTTTTAGTAAGTAATTTCAGTTAAGAAAAAAAAAATTTTTTTTGGCAGCATCAATTCGAATTTTGGGCAACTAGTTGTCGAATAGTTGTTTCATGTCTATAGACCATGGGTCGACAACCTTTTAGCTGTTCCGTATCAAATCAATCTACCAATATAATTAATCGAACCACACACTAGAGCAGTTTGTTGAGTAGTGCAAAGTGCCACTGAGAATTGTACCACGTGCCACACGTAGTGCGGGACATAGGTTGCCAACTCCTGCTATAAACCATGACTCCTCCAACACTATAGCGTGTTCCCTCACTTTCAGGTTGCACAGGAAAAACCAATTTTGTGTTGAACAAGTTTAAGTAAAATTGACTAATTTGACATTTCCGAACAAACAGCAATTCTACTACTAACAAATTCTGAGCCTGAGACACGCGTTAAAAGTTTCGTGTCTTGCCACGCAATATTCGAAACGAATCAGAGATGTATTTCATACTTTGCCATTTTCTCAATAGGCATTCTATAGAATGCCTAGGCAATGTGTGAAATAGGAATCATTTCATACATTGCCTGCTAGATTTAGGCATTGTATAGAATGCCGGATTTCATACTTTGCGGTAACATATATAAAATGTTTTATTTATTATAAAACCCGTTTTTTACTCTCCTTTTGTTGTTGCACTTCTTTGCTCGATGTTAAGGATCTAAATTCATTCGAAGACTAAAATGCTCTTCAAAGCTAGAGGATATACAGTATCCTTTATTTTTTTATTCCAAATGGGGTGAATTTTATAAAAATATCTTAAATGAAAAGAGAAATAATCAATACCTTACTATTTCATTATTTTTATATCCAGTGGGAAAACTTACTCAGTGTAGGAACTGGACTGTAGATGGATAAAAGTAAAAATCAGATTTCATTATTCTTTATTAAAAACAACATATTATTCTAAAAGATGTGTTTAATTTTTCATCCTTACAATAAAACGCGTCTTTTAATCAAAGCTGTTCTCTATCGAATCGAATCGAGTTGAATCCACAAAACATAACAAGACTCCGTAACTTGGTAAATATTTGCGTTTTGTTTATAATCATTGGGAACGGCAAAAATGTCCTTCGAAAATTATGTAGTTTTTGTTTTTCATTCGTCTCAGAGACCTTGACAGCATTTCTCATTCATGGATCCATTCAAGTGCCGATAGGCTAATAACTTACAATGTTGATTGGGTTTGATTCGATAAAAAAAGGATAGAAATGTTATCAGGCATTTGAGGAATGTAAATAGGGGAATAATTTCTTTAGGGGTTCACGTTCAAATTGTAGCTATAAGCTTTACGGATTACGAAGGCTTTTTGGTTTTACGTAGGAGCCTTTGATCAAGGTCGGGATTTGAAAGGACACCTGTGGAGATCGTTCTCACTTATCAAGGCTAAATTCTTATAATGAAGTGATTGAGATTATTTATTGTCAGAATAAATGAGAAATTGGAAATGCTTTACTGATAGGAATAAAAAATGATTTCATGTAATGTGTATCAATTTGAAGATATTTCATGGACACCACATATTTTATATTTCCTTCTTATATTAAAGATAAGTAAAATAAGACAGAGAACAATGTATTTACAAAATGATAGTTTCCTTTAATTTGCCTCGATTATTTTTTCCATTTGTATATATATGCATTTTTATAAAAAATCAACATATAGTAATCCGTATGAGGTAAACTTTCAAGTGTTGTATTAAATGATGGTTCTTTTGTAAAACTTGTAACAACAAACATTTATTCAATAGAAATAATACATTGAATTTGCATTCATTTAAAAAAAAATCGATGTTAAAGAAAAATATCAAGAGTTTTAAGCATACATTTAAATTTGAATAATAAATACACTCGTTAGCAAAACTTAAGCTACTTTTTTGGTGTAACTGCTAGAGAAATCATCTGAGAGACATGAAGTTCAGAAATGAGAGGTAGCATTTGGTATTTAAATGATGACGAAAGCATAGTTGAGAAAAAATGAGTACAATGCATATAGTATGGAATCAAGCAAAAAAAGGCATTATTAAACTCATAGTATCGCTACACATGTTCATCTGTCCAAGAGAAAGAACAACAAGCAGATGTTCCTTAGTATGGGATATGCCCTCCCCCTTACTACAATGATTACTTCGCACCGTCTCTCCATCCTCCAGATTGTCAAACAGTTCTTGAGGTAAGAGTGCACATTCCTCAATCTGAGTCTGTTTCAGTTGTTGTCCCCGGTGGGTGTAATTGTGCTTCAAGGCGTCTTCCCAAAGCATCCCACACATGTTCTATGGGCCAATCCATTCGAGGGATATCTTCACTTTTCAGTAGCTGCCAAGCATCAGCAGTCCAGTATGGCCGTGCATTGTTACCTATAAAAATGAAATCTGGTCCAATAGCACCTCGGAACAGACGCACATAGGGAAGGATTACCTCCTTAAACAACAGCGATCTCCGGTTACAGAACTTCTGTCGAAAACGTGAAGCTTCGTCCTCCCGTTCAGCGTAATGCTTCCCCAGACGACAACTCCAGGACCACCGTAACGATCTCTTCCAGTAACGTTACTGGGATGAAACCGTGTCCCGACCTCTCTCCATATCAATTGGCGTTGAGAATCGTTTGTGGCATTGAAACGACTGTCATCCGTAAAAAGGACACGACTCCACCGATGAGAAGTTCAGTTTTTGTGTGCTCCTTGCTTCATTCTAAATGGTGCCGCCAATGGCCAACTTTGAAAGGAATGCAGCGTTCAGGACCGCGGACGAATAGGCCACCTTTGTGAAGGTCACAGTAATCCGCGACACTTGTCGCCCTGTTGTTGTACACAGATGCAAAGCAATGACGTTTGCTGACTGGTATTGGGCTATTTTCGCCTGCAGGACGGCCATCCACTGCAGTTGTTTTCTTTGGGCGGCCACTACCAACTTTTCTAACAGGGCTTTCAAAGTGCGCGAAATGACACTTTTATTGACTCCAAATTCAGCTACACTGGTCAAACTACGTCCCTCCTCCAGTTTTCCAATTATTCTTCCAGGTGTGAAACCGTTTAGGTGATTTCTTCTAAGCATATTTCATGAGAACTCACTCGCAGATAATGTCTTTAATTACGCCTCCGTTCTACCTTTTATTGTATTTTTGAACTTCGCGCCGACCGCAAGCGCTTTAAATGCATCCACGCCGCCTATAAGATTTTGTTCCTGATATTTGCATCCGCATCACTTTTCTACTGCATTGCGTGTTCATTGTACTGATCACAATAACCCCTTTTTTGCAATTTCATAGCTATCTGCTTAAAATTTATATAGTTGCTTAAGTTTTGCACACCAGTGTAATGTAGTAATAAATGTGTTTCTTTGATAAAAAAAAAAGATTATATTTCAGAAAGAGATTTTTTAATCAACGCTTCGCTTAAAGATTAGATGTTACTATTTCTCTCTCTGTTAAAATAATAGAAATGTACTGATTTTTTAACAGACTACTTGTTAACTGATACATATCGCTAATGATAACTCAGAATTGTGATGTCGAAATGAAATTTTTTTAAACAAAATATTAGGAAATATAAAACATATTTATGTCAGAATCATAAAAGCAAATGCACGAATGAAAGTAACAGAAAAAATATCACCTACGTACCAAGACACCAAAAATGCTGATCGATATATATTGTTGACAATACACACATAAGGGTCACTCTCAGTTTATTCGAAAGGTTACAAAGAAAATACTTGAAAAAGTTCATTCTCTTGATTGCTTCCGATTCGAAACAAAAATATTCATTGTTAATAACACACATATGTATCTGATATATTATGAATATTAGGACTCACTGGCAACGCTGGATCCTTATTTAAAACAAGCGTGATAGAAGTTTAGTACGTATTTTATTCTTTCCTTGACTAAAATATAAAAACGAGAAAAAAGAACCTTATATACGAGTGGGGAGCAGTTTTCACAGTTTTATATAAAAATTATAAGTATCTATATAAATAAAGCCTCCTCGCAGCTAAACTTAAAGGATCATCTTGAATTATTTTTACTCCAGATCTTTTCCCAAGTCTGACTACTTCAGATCCTTTATTTATGTTTATGATAACACTTGCTGGTATTCTCCAGTAACATTATCTCACCCATTCACTGCAGTTGTATTGAACCAATTTTCATGTATATCACAGTTCTTTCATACGGTAAAGATCTCACATAAAGTAGCCCTAGAGGTTTATTAAGAAAACATGCTTGAGAATCCGCCACAATATCGTATACTTTTATCTGAGCATCGCATTATGTTAAATAATATGCTAAAATGTGTGTCATTGTATTTGAAAAATACAACTTCTGTTCAAACAGTTGGTGAATGACCTTTGTCCGCTAGTAAACGTTGACATTCATAGTAAAGTTCACATGCGTATCTATTTAGACAAGTAGTGTTTCTTTCAGATATTTTGGTTTGCTACATGAAGTTCAAAGTCCTCATGGTGCATCAATTTACACGATTTCGTTTTATGCCCAGCAAGGGATTGTCATCCAATGCTTTTAGTGGACAAGATACGGTAGCTTTGAAAGGTGTGCATATTTGAGAACAGAATCCGCGACCTATGGATTCGTAGCCAAGTAACATGACCCTAGACAAAAGAGATCACTACTGTCCAGAGGCTGTTACTGGCTTATGTAGATACCACTGACATCGACAGTTTTGTAAAGGATAAACATTTCACAAGATTCAACAGAACGTGACCGACGAACTCAAGTGCATCCCAAAAGACTGATTCTCATGTAACTTCAGTGCCTTGTATGAGGGTAACTCTGAAATGTTTGAGATACGTTCAGACGAAAAGTTACAAAACAAAATTAACGGTTTAATTTGAAAATACAAAGTATTTTAACACAGCAGAAGACTTTTTACTGACTTCCTTCAAATTGTTTAGCGTAGAATAAATTTTAGAGAGAAGAGAAAATAAAGTTGACGCGAGAACATTATCGTGCTGTGATTTTCTATGATTTTAAAGCTGGATTAAATCAAGAGGAATGCTTTCAAGGGCTGCAATTAGCATTTGGTGATGAATCTTCATGTCGTGCTAATGTATTCAGATGGTTTAAAGAATTTTGCAGTGGTCACAGTTCTCTTCAGGATGAAGAACTAAAGGAAGGCCACGGTCGGCAGTAATCCCGATAATGTGTCTGCCATACGAAAAATTTTATTGGATGATAATCGCTGTACCTACCGAATGATACAGAAGGAACTTAATTTTGGATCCGCAGCCATATACAAAATTATTCATGGAGAACTACATGCGAAAAAAGTAGTTTTCCGCTGGGTTCCCCCATAATCTAACTAAACACCAAAAAAGGAGCGTGTTAGAATCAGTAAAAAAACTCTTAAAATGTGCAAAATTATAGTGGCCACCGCATCATTTCTAAAATTGTAGCGGGTAATGAAACGTACATACCGTTTTTTGACGCTCCAACACGTCAAGAAAGCAAAGTATGGGTTTTGCAGATGATCCGAGACCGACAACAGTGAAAAGACAACGAGTTATGAAAAAAGTTATGTATGCCGTTTTCTTCAAGAAGTACAGGATTTGTCAAAGCCATCAATTTGGAAGGACAGAAGACAGTAACAGTCAACTGGTATACCACTAAATGTCTTCCAGAAATTCTCCAAGAAGTGAATGTTAAGGGACTAATGCTTCACCATCACAATGCATCCTCCCATACAGCCGGATTAACAGTTGAGTTTCTTAAATAAAAACAAATTAAACTGATAGAGCATCCACCTTATTCTTCGGAACTATCTATGTATGACTTTTGGTTATATTTTTATCTAAAAAAGAATCTACGCGGACGTCGTTTTCATTCAGAAGAAGAGATTGATGTGGCTTTTAATGCATTTTTTCATCAATTCCAAGAAATGAATAGTTTTAATCTGTGAAAAATTCGTCTATAAAAGTGCATTGATGCTGGAGGAGACTACTTTGAACACTCCTAAAATTTTATAAGTGTAACTTTAAAAAACTAGGAGTATCTAAAAAATTGCAGAGTGACCCTCGTACTCACGCTATCAAACGTGCATAACGTCGAATACTTTGAAGCACAGTGAATCTTTTTTAGAGACGAGTGTCAATATACCTTTTGCAAAATATGACCAACTTTTTCAAAAGGAGGTTGTACATTTATTGCACTAAGTCTTTCATACAGCAAAAAGAAACTTTATTTTTTCAATACAATTTTTCATTGAATTATATTTTACCACATTTTTCTTCTGTCATCTGAAATTCATTTGAAAGAGAATCACAAAATAACATTAGAAATTGAGTAGAATGAAAATCATTGAAGTTTAAATTTCCTTTTCGTTTCCATAAAGAAGGAAGAAAGGTAAAAATAGAAGTACACAAGCTATTCAATATTTCAATACGTAGGTGACGTTTTAAGGTACTGTAGCCTTGTCAACATTATAATAAGAAATATTTTCCCTAGTTTAAATCGATAGTACACAAATTGATTCGATCAGTTATGAGAAACATCCCCAATTACGCAATTGTTTATTAATATCATTGACATGATTTTTTTTTGTCATCGAGTCTATATTTTTATTACTAAATCAATTTGAAAAACTAATTCCATTTTTCGTCAACTATAAAAACAAAGTAACTTTGTATATCCCATGAAGCAAAAATGTCGGTAATTTAAAAACAGCTAAGTTATTTGTAACTTTGCTGTGGTAACTTAAAATCGATTCACTTCCTGACAGGAAAAACTTAGGCTTCTCATTCCTTTTTTCTTTTCTTTATGTCTTTTGAATCTTTTTGAGTCTTTTCTATTCTTCAAAATGTTTTGAAACTGAATTCAAAAGCAATTGGAAAATCTTTCAAAAAATGCTATAAATCCTTTTTTGTTTCAATTCAGGTTACGGAAGATTTGATACAGTACTATAACTATAGTTTCTGCAAATTACAATGAACTCTTTCTATTTGTACTTGCCTTTGAATCTACATATGAATTGATAGTTAAACTAAGGTATTCTAACAAATATATATACACTCTCTAACAACCAAAAAAAATACTACGCACCACGAAAGAGTTCCCCGATTGTAATGAAGTTTCGTATGCAAAGACATTTGTACCGAACATGCAAATGATTAAAATTTAGTGTCCAATGAATGAATAGTGGGAGCGATAGCTCATCGTAACTGCGTGCTCAGCAAGTGTCTAATAAGAAGCGATTCTCAATCTGATGGTCAAAATTTCTGTTGCATTGCGATTGAGGATATCTTTCAACGACTGAAAAAATGCCTCGCCGCAGGATTCGAGCTCATTAAGAGCAGCTGTCAGAGATTGAAAGAGGTCGTATCATTGGATTGAAAGAGGCAGGTTAGGCAAATCGGAGAATCGCTCGTCGTATGGGTCGGAGCGATGTAACCATTAGAAGATGCTGGCAAGAATGGGTGAACAATGACAGATTTCAGCGTCATAATTGTAGTGGTCTACATAGGGCGACGGGAGGACAGATTGATTGTCAGATCAGCTGTCACAGCACATGATTCATCGTTATCAACCATCAGACGTGCGACCCGCACACCAGTGCCCACCATGACCATTCACAGATGGCTGATAGAGCGAAATTTACACTCGTACCGACCGCTACGCCACCTGCCATTCACACCTACACACTGTTGAGCCAGATTACAGGGGTGCTTGGCTCGATCAGGTTGAAATCATGCTGACTGAAGATGTACAGTGTTTAGCGACGAATCTTGCTTCCAACTATATCCCGACAATCATCGAAGAAGTGTCTGGAGACGCCCAAGGTAGCGTTCCGATCCTTCTTTCACTATTGCACGCCACACAGTCCCTCAACCAGGAGTTATGGTCTGGGATGTCATTTCTTTTGACAGTCGTACGTCTTTGATCGTCATTAGAGGCACACTTACAGCACAGCGGTACGTCGACGACATTCTGAGAATTGTTTTGCTACCGTTCCTTTTGCAGTACACTGGCCTTTTTTCCCAGGAACATAATGTCAGACTATAAACGGCACGTGTGGATTATGTACTAACTGACACACGTGTCAGACTATGAACTAACTGTTTTACAGTTTGTCAAACAATTTCTTGGTCAACCATATCGCCAGATCTCTCTCCAGTCGAGCATGTCTAGGATATGATGGGAAGGCGATTGCATTTACCAGGGAATGTTGATAACCTTCCCGACAATTGGAACTAATTTGACAAGAAATACCGCAGATCATCAGGGTACTTTATCATTCTATGCCACGTCGTGTGGCAGCTTGCATCCAGGCTAGAGGTGAGTCACAGCACCTTTTTGAGCTCGTTATTTTGTAACTATGTAACTGTGAAATAAATCATTTAATTTTTCTGAAATTTTAATCATTTTCTATTCCGTACACAATCTTTCTACCCACCAATTTTTGTCTCTATTGGGTAACTCGTTCTTGATGCGTTTTGTTGTTGTTGTTGTTGTTATAGAATGTATTTATTATCTTGTGTTTACAGTTTTTAAAAAAAAAATATATTACTGGAATCACACACACACAGTCATCATCTGTTGTACTAAAATCACAAATAGACATAACTAGAAAAAAAATTTCTCTTTTCAATATATTTAAAATATTTTATATGTAATACGATCTCCCCCCTCAATTTACGTTGAAGGTTAACTTCTTCCGTTTTTAATTAATCCTTTTTAATAATATTATATAGTCGCCCATCCGGTATAGAGGTTAGCGACATTAACCGTTGTGCCGTAGGATCTGGGTTCGAATCCAGGAGGAGGCATGGATGTTTGCAAATGTATAGTGCATTTTTTCGGCATCGGAGTACTCTAAATAGCTGGCTAGCCGCTAGTCCTCTCGTGAGGTTGATGGAAGGGGAAGAGAAGTGGGAGGCGCCTGATCTTCCTTTGGGTTTTCTCCCCCAAAATTGGGCAGGTACCTAGCAAAAACGTACTGTCACCTGCATGGTGCTCAAAGTTACAGCTAACGACAGGTGTGCATCTATCCCCTTGTCGTGACGAATTTTGTGGGCCTCGATCTGACGTCGTGAGACAGGTGACAACAACAAAATAATATTTAACAATGTTTCCCCTAGACAAAAGAATCTTCTTACGAAAGCAAACAGAATGTTCCGATTTATTTTTCCTTTCCATCCTACCCTCTTGGCTTCGTTACGCTAACGATCACTCTTTTTATTTTTATATTACTTAGAAATATGTTACTAAAAAAGAATATTAAACAAAGTTGAACTCAATTCAAAATAATTTTTTTCTTTTGTGGTTTCCATCCTAAAGATTGTGTATTGTCATTGGTATGCATTTATGTGTTATTTATTTAAAATCGTTCCATTGGATGGTTGAGAGCAATGTGTTTGAAATCAGGGAGTGGTTTTTTGTAAAGAAATACATGCATATATATGCGTCCTACTTTCTTGGCCGCGAAAGTAGGTCTTAAGGGTAAACATTCTTAAAAAATCAAATCAAATTGAATAGGACTGGGGGGACCGTTTCTTGTGCGATTTTTGGCTCTGTTAGTACATAATAAATTCTATGCAAGTACTACTTGTAAGACTGATTTAAAAAATAGTATTTTGTACAAAATTTCTCACTTTTTTAAATTTTAAACTGCGTTAGTATAACTTTTCAGGAAATCTTTTATAATATAGATTATATTTTATTATCGATATTATCAAGATACACGAGAGTTCTAGGGCTTTTAAGTTAAGGCAAACTATTCAATATAAGTTATTAATGGACAAACCGATGGAATTTTTTATTGGTTCAGTAAAATTTAGAAAGATTTTGAACATGAATCTCTTTAAAAATTCTACTCTTGTGAATTTTTTTTTTTATTTTCACACTGTTCAGAAATATTCTGCAAACGTTAAAAATTCTAAATGTTAGGCTGATAGAAAAAAATATTCTTAAGTAAGAAAAAAAAAACCTCTATTATTTAACTATTATTGAAATCTCCTCAGTGTGTATTCAAAATTGCACTCCAAAATATAATGAAAGCTCCTCTATACTATTTTAAAGTTCATGCAAAATCTTCGAACACACTTTAAACCAAACGCACTTTCTCATATAGTATTTTTGGTGTCCAAGAAAATTAAATATTAACTATCATGCATTTTTATATGTATTTGAAGCAGATATCTGAACATATTGGGGAATTAATGTTGAGATTTAAAAATAGTTAATTGCATAAAAAAAAGACTTTTGCTTAAAAATTTGTTAAAAATGTGCTAATATTATTTAAAACATTTAGCTGTTTTTGACGAGGGAATTTATGTGTTATTAGTTATTAAGATGAAACAGAACTTCGAGTTTTTTAATCATTTAATATAATACGTTTTTCAAGTGATTTTTATTCAGACAAATGTTCGCATTTGATAATCACATTTTTTTTATAAAAGAAAGGGTTATTTAATTTGATATTTTTGTAAAAAAAAAAAGATAATAACGAGAATATCTGTTTTTAAAGAAATCGAGATGAATATTGTTTAATATTTGCTTCGTTCTTTTCGAAACTCTGAATGCTTCCTAAAATTAAGTAGTTAACCCTGCTGAAAATTGTTAGTAGAGTTTTTGCATCGATTTCAGTGTTGAAAATTTTGCATTTAATCACAAGTATACGATAAAATTTAATATATAAATTAAAATCATAAGTAAATTATTTTGATTCCTTTCTAACAAAATTAACAATTTAGATTAAAAAAGTGTTATGTGGATTGAATTCTTTCAGAATGCGAGCATACATACTTTCAGATCCCTTAGAATGTATGGTAAAATTATATTTTTATCGTAATTAATATTTTCCTCCATTATTGATCTTTCAATTTCTTTTTCTGTGTAGGTCATTACTTGTTGACAGATTGACCCTGCTGAAAATTGATCATGTCGAAATATAGGACAATGACGCTTAGAATTAGTAAGTATATTCATGAATTATTTCCTTTTCAATTAAGCGACTTTTAAATCTGTCTAATGCCGGTAGAGTGGTTAGTGGCGCTGACTGCGGTGCGCCTGCGCTTGAATCTCGGAGGAGGGCATTGGTTTGTGTTGTATTCCTTTGTGATATGTGCTTCATGCTTATTTCTATGTAAGCCCCTGTGTGATACTTTGTGGTGTACGGGGTTATAAATGCTTCCAATGAAAAAAAAATCTGTCTGATGAATGCATTTGATATCTATACGCTTGAAGAACAAAATGATTTAATCTAAGCAATTCGCAAAATAGTAGATTTGTTTCATTTAATGTTTGGTTGCTTTTAAACATGTTGAAAACACTTATTTAAAAATTAATATTCTGGAAATAGAAATTTTAAAAAAATATTTGTCTTTCGTTTCTGAGAGTGGTTATTTTATATCGAAATAAAGTAAAGAAGGTATCAAAACACTTTGAGGTGATTTCCATTTAAGTATCCGACTACTTGCGACAACTATTTTTTTTTTAAATGGAGATATGGTGATTTTTTTGTTGTTGTTTTTAGATTTGTTTAGACATTTTAAGATAAATATGCTAAAATTAAGAAGAGAAAAACAAATTATTATTACTACAACGGGAAAAAATAGGTAAAAATTTACAAAAAATAACATAAACGTGGCCCATTCTGTGCCTAAAGTTTATCATTAAATTTTCAATTTTTCAATTCTGTTGTGTTGTGATGTTATTCATTTTAAAATGACCTTCAGGATATGAGATATTTTAAATTTTACAAACACTAGAGATCTTTATCTTAGTTATTTTATAAAATTGCTTAAAAAAACAGTGATTTTATTACATAAGGGATTGTAAATTTTATAATAAAACAGTGATTGTTAAATCTGTTGGTTAAAACACTTTTACTATTATACAGAAGATACACAAAAAATTTCACACACATTTGATTATTTTCAAAACTTTTTTAGCAATCTCTGGCCATATTTAAACATTTTCGAAAAGCCACATTTTGTGTCAAACGTATTTTAAAGTATGGCATCTTGCTTAAAGTAATGGCATCTGTTTTTACTAAAACACTTGTAGTTTTTGTTCTAGTCAACGGAAAATAATGAACTTGGTACTTTTATACAGCTAATAAGATAGCCTATATAAAATCATAAAAAAGTTGTCAATTTTTTTTGGCAAAATTCACAATTTTAGGGTAGTCGGATACCTTAAGCGTAAACAAAAGCCAAACATGAAGCTTCAAATGGTTTATTCTAATGTCGCGTGACACGAAATGAAACATTAAGTTAATACTTCAATTGAACCCTATCAGTAAATATACACTTGCTAGAAAAAGCTTGCATTCACGTATTGTTGCTTACATAAACAGTAAAAAAAAAATTTACAGACTGGAATTGAAATTTTTTAAAAAATTCTATTTTATTAGCTTAAGTATTGAGACTAAATCTCTCTAGTCAACTCGGTTTGCTCTTTAATAGCTTTTAAAATAGAAAGGTTCGTAGCGATATTAACAAAAATCAAGTCGCAAAAGTCTGTTTTAGTGGTAACTGTAAAATTTCTTTAACATGGATCAGGAACTATTGAATAGCTTTTGAGAACCTCTTGAGAAGTGGCATTGAATTATTAAGTGGAGTGGTTTCTTAAGCGATTATCTTTTCCCATTCATCTTTAAGAACACTCTTCAGCATATCCTTACTAGATAGAGTGTGTTGACGAATCCTACGCTCCAGCCAATCCCATAGCTATTCTATAGATCAGGCTGGAACATGTGCAATTGATTTGGCACATTATACAAGCTCCACAATCTCAGCAGTATGCAGAGGATCATTGTCGTGTTGGAAACGAAACGATGATCCTAGACCGAGTTGAGTGGATTTTTCCTTTAAATTGTTTTTTAGGACATCACGGTAATCATATTTGTTCATAATGCATTCGATAGATTCCAGCTTGCAACACCATTGCTAGCCATGCATCCCCACACCATGACTCCACCGCTGTCGTGCTTTACCGTTGGTACTAAATGCTCTTTTTCAAGTGCTGTAAAAGGTGTTTGCATACCAATTTACATCCTTTTATGCCAAAGATACAAAATTTGTTCTCATCGGAAAATAGCTCAGACCTCCAAAACTGCGGAGGCTTATGTACACTCATGTCCATAAATTAAGAATAATTCAGAATCACACAGAAATTCAACTCTAAAATAAAAATTTCACCTGTAGAATTATCACACACATCTTGAAGAAGAATATGCAAATTACCGGAAACCACCAGATGGCGCGTATAGTACGTCACAATGACGAGAGTGTAAGAGAGGAGTATATAAGGAATGGTGGCATGGAAGTAAAATTGTTCACAAGCGCTTTAAAAGCCTTTCAGTGCAATAACCGCAGTTATGGCACAAAGGAAGCATTTGGATGATTTTTTACGTCGTAGAATTATCGGACGACTGGAATGTGGACGTACCCAGCTGGAAGTATTCGAGGAACTTGGAATATCCCAGAGTGTCATCTCCAGGCTTTGGCAACGATTCCAAGATGATGGTAATGTGAGTAGATGTTACAGCACAGGTCGTCCCCGAGTTGCAACGCCGAATGAGGACCGGTATTTGGCAGTTACTGCCAAAAGAAACAGACGGAGCACAGCATCAGACCTATCTCGTCAGCTCTCTTCATGTACCGGTATGACAGTTTCAAGGCAGACCGTGTGCAGACGCTTAGGGCACATTGGTCTATATGCTCGTAGGCCTGTCAGATGTGTTCCCCTTACCGCAACTCACTGTCGACTGCGATTAACCTGGAGTAGAGAGCATGCATTGTGGACACCACAACAGTGGTCTTGTGTGATGTTTTCCGACGAGTCCAGGTTTAGTTTGCAACCTGATTCTCGCCGGACTTTCATATGGAGAGCGCCAGGTACCCGTTACCACCAAGAGAACACCATTAAACGACACCGTTACGGTGGTGCAGGATGGCTCGTTATGGGAGGAATTATTCTTGGTTCCAGAACTGACCTGCATGTTCAGAGTGTAACGATGACAGGCCACATCTATCAGGATGTCATTCTGGAACAACATGTACGTTTGTTTCGGGGCGCCATGGGTGCTGAATTTCTGTTTATGGATGACAACGCCCGTCCTCACCGTGCAAACATTGTAGACGAATGCCTTCAATCGGAGGATATCACCCGTATGGATTGGCCAGCATACTCACCGGACTTGAATCCAATAGAGCATGTGTGGGATATGCTTGGCCGACGATTTGCAGCCCGCCAACCCCCTCCCACCTGTCTACCGGAACTTCGGAGGGCATTGCTTGATGAGTGGTGTAATATTCTCCAAGATCAGATTGATAATTTATACTCAGCATGCATAGGCGTTGTAAGCCCTGTATTGCATCGTCCGGGAGACATACTCCGTATTAACCATCGTACTAACCATGGTATACTGTTTTTTGTAAATAGGTTCTTTTTTGAAATTTGCTCCAGGGAGTAAAAATCACAATTTTGATTAATTATGTCAAACATATAGCATCTTTTTTGCTCTTTTACCTTTTTTTTAATAAATAGACTTTACAAATAAGTCAAATTTATTTTGCTTCTGTCTCTTTCTTTGCCTGAACTTAATTATCCTTAATTTATGGACATGAGTGTATATGCTCTTTCGTAAAAGCTATCCGTTGGTCTTTGAAATATAAGACTTTCTGCGAGCCACTCGACTACGGTATCCGCCCTTTTTTAAGATCTTTCTTGCAGTATCCTCACATTTTTTTTTGTTATATTTCTCGCGAATGTCTGTTGCTGTTTGAGTTGCAGTCAAACGCAGATTTTTGTTCACTACGGATATCATGTTTCATTTTTTTCTGATTGTGAGTTTAGATGGACGACCTGAGCGAGGTTTGGATGTGTAAATTTCTGCAGTTTTAAAGTTATAAATAACATGCTGAATAGATGAATACTGCCATCCAACGGATCTGGTTATATCCCGACGATTTTTTTCCATCCTTCCACAATTTCACAATGATTTTACGCTCAGTAATACTAATTTCCTTCCTTTTATTTCCTGTCCTTAATTTGCTTCTTATCTCACAAAAACGTAACAATTATTGCATTACAATTTTTTAAAGCTCTTTTACTTGATAACTGAATGCAAAAACTCTGTTAAACTGCCTGTTGATAAAAATTCCAGGAATCAAGAATATTCAAATAGTGAACGCACACTTTTCTGCCTACTATTTGTATGCTTTGCTACAAAACTCCCGTTATCGTATGCAGTTTTAATTCAAAGCTAACAAATTCTTTCATGCTCAATATTTAAATAATAGTAAACAAATTTATGAAATTTTTGTTATAAAAAATTAAACTTCTATTAAATTTTACCTTTGCTGTTTGATTTGTTATGAGTGAACGCAGACTTTTTCTAGCAAGTGTATATGCAAACCGACTAAAAATAAATATTGTAATAAAAATATTCTATTTATTCTACATGCATCTATTTAGCTTCATCTGGATCCTATTTCGAAAAGTAGAAATACAATACTTATTTTTAGTTAGCTTTGTATATATACTATTTATCGATATGGTCCAAGAGGGAAATATTAAATTAGATTAAAATTCATGTACTCCCCCCCCCCCTATGGCTTTATAAAAACTCCTTTTAAAATCTTATTTTTGTGAGTTACTTACGCTTTAATAAAAATCATTTAAAAATTTTGAATCTGTATTAATTGCAAATCTTGAATATTATAGTATAAATGAAAAATATTCCAAATTACGGGATTCTGACTGTAGACGGTTAGACATTTCTCACAGAAAGATTTTTCTCTCATAAAAGTTTCTCTAAAAATATTTTCTTCAAGACTGATCACCAACAATCAATCTAAAAAATAAAAATCAGATTCAATGAACGGTGAATTATTATGTATTTTAAATTGGACCATATTTTCTAAATTATGTTCAAGTCTTTGAAAAAGAAAGTATTCTACAATAGGATATAATCTACTTAATAAGAGGATTACAGATATCCAGGAAAATATTTTCTTCGAGGTTTTTATATTTCTGAACGCAAATGAGATTAAATTCCTCTATTTAAGGATTTGAGAGTTAAATTTGCATAATAGATATTAGGTCTAAACACTTGTGAATGATTTTACTTTTGTTCTGCGTGATCCATTACTTCACAGTCTCTACAAAAGAATCTCTACAAAAAATTTGAGCAGGTTAAAATAATCCTTGCGTTTATTATGCATATCCAAAATTTGCTATTAGTGTTATTTGTGCAATTTGATTTAACTATACTTTGTTAAAGTAGACTACTTAGAGGCTTTCTTGTTCGAAGTCAACAACTGTGATTTTTGTTCTTTTAGATACATACAAAACTTTATAATGCAATTTTTTTTAGCTCCTTGTAT
The DNA here is from genome assembly GCA_019973975.1 of Trichonephila clavata. NCBI lineage: Eukaryota > Metazoa > Arthropoda > Arachnida > Araneae > Nephilidae > Trichonephila > Trichonephila clavata. The sequence continues at coordinate 146,338 of BMAO01022676.1, forward strand.
ATTTTCTCTGTAGGAGTATACCGCTATCTATATATATTTTTTTACTTATTAGAAGAATGCTGAGCTCGCACAGTGCGTAGATTTACAATTGTTATCAAACACATTTTTGAACTGCTCTGATTTTTCGGTAAAATAAGGACAAGCAATGGTAATGATTTAAAAGCCCACGAAAATTAAAACAAGCAATGGTAATGATTTAAAAGCCCACGAAAATTAAAATAATTTTAATCTTACTATAAAGGACTATTTTTTCCAAAAGTGTAACATTAATTTTTATAAACTCTTGATTACAAAGCATTCAAAAAATGCATGTTATGTGATAGTGAAACGATTTATATACAAGGATATCATTTTCTACAACGAGAACATATGGTTTTTAATTTTTAAAACTTGATATATTTCTTATCGTTTTCAAAACCTTTTCATTCAATTTTCCTTTCCACCAATATCAAAATTAACGGCTATGCAGAAGAGGGATTTTATTGCAGAAATTCAAATGTTATTTTTTTCCAGAACTAATTCTTTTTTCTTCGAACTCACTTCACGAAGGATAAATTCTAAGATGAAATTAAAAACTCACCTTTAAAAGCTTAAATGTAACGCTTAAATTTTGTAACACCCCAAATGAACACAAATGCGTATTTTTAAGTAGCAATAAATTGATTTGTGCTTTGAATTCCTTTCAAGGAATTACGAATTAAGAGTTTCAAACCGCCCTGTTTTTCTAAATCTAATAAGCATTAATATTGAACCCAAAATAGAAAACTCTTTTCTGTGAAATGAATCTGAAGTTAAATGTGTTTAGGATGGAGTGGATGTACAAGTCAAATGACCTAGTAGTTATCCTTGAGCTACTTTTCTTTATTTTCTCGAGCGTTCTTGTTGTCGAAGGACGATTTCTTTTCAATTGAATCCTTATTCAAGATCGTAACGTTTATTCTCTAATGAAATACTTTAGGAGCGCAACTAAACGGTTTACATTCATGGGGGACACTTGATCAGAGAGTCCTTGATGGGAAGATACATATAACGACATAACATTCCTTTCTATTGTAATATGATATCATACCTTCATAGAATCTTAACGGAAGAAAAAAAATCCCTCAAAAGAATTATTCTGTAAGGTTCATGGAATAATTTCCTTTTTAATGTCTCAGTATTCTACCAAAAGAATTGATATGTTTGAATGAAAATTTTAAGAAACTGGAGCGGTAGAAAAATGGGAAATAAATTACCAAATATCGAACAGCTTGCTCCTTTTTGAAGAAATACTTAATTACAAAATGAAATGAATGCAATTTTAATAAAATCTATGATTTGATACGTTAGAAGAAACGAGTGATGAAAAATTAATAGTAAATACTTTTCAAATAGTTAGGTAATTTGTTGGAATTTTGATAGAGTGCGGACTCTCTTGCGATATCAATAGTACGATCTCATTGTTTTAGAGGAATCGCTAACCAGTCCAAAGTTATTGAGGCATTTCAAATCGGATCAATTAATTATATAACCAGCTTTATTTATTTATTTTTTCATTTCATTGTCTTACATAATACGAGAAGTTTCTTAAGAACGAGAACTCATTTTACTATATTTTTCTCATTAAATATTCTTTCAAGAAAGAGTGGAAGTAAAATCCTCGCAAGCGAGTGTTGTAGAAACAAAATAAAGTTCGTAATTTAAAAAGTTTTGTAGCAAAATTTGTACTCAAGATATTGTTTCCGTCAACATTATTAAATTATCATTGATAGGAAAAAACTTTTTTCCTTTGATTTTATAAAAAAATGGTAGTTTTATCAATCTTTTTTAATTTTAAGTATCTCTCGCAGATATTTCTTGAATAGAAAAGCATAACTTAAAGATCACACAAAAATTTGCTTACATTGAGAAACTGGGATCATACTTGGAAAAACACAATACAAATTATTCAAGAAATTGTAAAATAAAACCTTTATAGGCTCTTTTTTATTGAGTATATCAAGTTACAGTCTTCAAACAGAGAGAGGAATTGTATTAACAACAATAAAAGGAGAAATAATTTTTTTGGATCGTTAGTTTCATGCAAATAACTACGCGTTACCCCAAATATAAATTCAAAATGTGCTGTAACACAAGAGAATTTCAGAAAAAAACAGAAATAGTTAACGTTTGTAAATGAAAGAATTTTTATTTAGCTATTACAATTCTCCAAATTTTTACTTTAGCTACCAGCATGAATTAAAATATGACTGAGGTAGTGTGTGTGTATTTTTTATATTTTACTTTGATTGCGGTTACAAATAATCAAAAATTGAAATAGATTTAGAAAGCGATAAAAACAGAAAATATTTATATATTTCATCGCTCACAGTATAAATGCCAAGATAAAAATTTGTGTTTAATGAGTCTATGTATGTTAACGTTTATAAATATTAAATTACTATTCAGTAGTGTCATTTGCAATGAAATACAAACGTTCACTTTCTATGTTTTAAATATGTGTTCTGTATCATTTTCAGGTTTTGTTGTTTTCGCTTTGGTAATTGGAACGAATGGCAGTATGGAAGTAAGACTCTAGTTCCTTTGCTTCATTATTAGAAAAAAAAAAATAGGCTTAAATAAATAAATATTTTGATTACACATTGCTCGCGGCTTGTGAGTTTCGCGGGAATTTGATTATTCAGTAAAATTTCATTCAATTGATAACTCCTCGGTGTTTCCCAGCGGAACTTTTTTTATTTGTTTCTCTCTCTTTTTGAACCGTTTTCCAACGCAAATGCACTCCGCGCGTATTTCTACACGACATGCGCTCTAGTGACAAAATGTAAAAGACGTATGAGTATACTTAACGCATACATATGTGTTAAGGGTGCAGAATACTCCTAAAATCATTAGATATTAAATGTTTTTACTATGAATATATAAAATGTAAAGTGCGCGCGCGCGTTGATTAATTTTTTTTAAAAAATAAGAAAATTAATAAATAAATTTTAATTAAAAAACTCCTTTATAACAAACTCTTGCAAATTTTTAAATCATGAATATGTGTTTTTTTTTTTAATTTTTATTTTTCCTTTAATCCAATTCGAAATTATGAAACACTTTCTGAAATTTAGTTGGCTGCTTTCAATGAAACAAAACTGTTATTTTTGCTGAACTTTCAAGTGGTTTTGCTATGTATTAATATGTACTTTACATATGAATTCATTTGCCTGCGTTGTAAAATCTTGTATTCCAACTTATGTTCAAAGCAATATTTAATTTTTTTTCCAGAGAACTAAAAGACAAGCCCCAAACATTAATGTACACGAAATACCCAAAACCAGCTTTACTTGTGACGATAAAAAAGTTGGAGAATATTATGCTGATCCCGAAAGCCATTGTCAAGTCTACCACGTCTGTATTCCTGGAATGAACAACAAATTGTCTCTAATAAGTTTCGTTTGCCCAAATGGCACTATTTTCAGTCAAGCTACGAGAGTATGCACTCCTTATGACCGAGTCGATTGCAGTCTTACCAAATTTTATGAAAACGTCAATGGTCTTCCAGAAGTTGGCAATCGTAATTCTGAAGCAGATGCTGAATATGACAACTATGTTCCTCCTCCACGTCAGCCAACCCAGGCTCCAAGACAACCCTCCTCTTCCAGGAACAGGAATACCCCTGCCCCTCCCCCACCTGCATCGGTTCCAGCTCAACCTGTAAGGAATACACGATTCAGGTCTGGTAGCAGTCAGTTCCGAGGACAACCTGCAACAACTCAAACACCAGTACGCACTACACCTACACAAGCTCCCGTAGCACCTGTGAGACCAGCTTTCAGAGCACCCGTCTTAGCAGCTCGTCCACCCCAAAGTATAGCTATAGCTAATGCTTTGCCAGCCAGACCCACAGTCCGTTCTGTCGTCTCTACTAGCACTGCTAGCTATAATTACGAATACGAATATGAATATGATTACGAAGATGAAACCCCCAATGCAGAAAGTCACGCAAGAAGCAAACGAGAAGCCGTAGAAAATGATTCTTTGAACTTAGATGTTGAAGGTGACATGCAAGAAACAAGTTTCATTTGTGAAGGAAAAGTGCCCGGAGGTGCATATGCGGATATTGAAAGCGACTGCGAAACGTTCCACATCTGCGTTCTGTTAGGAAAATACAGGATTCTTGACTATAAGGTCCGTTGTGCTAACGGAACCGCTTTCGATCAAGAAACGGGTTCGTGCCGAGAAAAAGGAGAATTCAGTTGTGAAAATGCTCAGTCGTTTTTCCAGTTCGAAAAGCCAAATCAACCTAAATCTAGCAAGAAACCAGTCATCAGCAAGAAGAAACTCATTAAATCAAACAAGATGACCAGCTCAGACAAAGAATAATAAAGAATATCAAGTTCGTATTTAACAAAAGGTTAATAGTTTCGATGAATATCACAGTAAATATGAAAAATGGTCGAATGTTAAGTGTTTCGATCATTCTGCCTAACACGACCCTCGAAAAGCCGAAACAATATAACAAGGGATGGTCTCAAAAGACTAACATTATATAAAATAAAAAAAAATCTCCATTTCTCTTTATCATATTTAGTATTTCAAATTTAGAAAAAAAGAAAGAGAAATGTAAAAAATATACATAAGAGCATCGAGGCCATTATCTAACTAAGGAAAAAAATTATATTTCAAAAATCAAGCAAAAATAACTCAATTCTGTTTCTTAATGCATATCTGCACTTGACAAAAAATGTAAAAAATGCAGATGGAACTAATTGATCAATAATATATAAACAGAGTCGGGCCGTGAAAACACCTCGATTGAAAATAGTGCTACTGAAGCATATGATATAGAATAAAGCATACTAATTGCTCAGAGTCTATATATATACTCGTTTCCTCATGTGTTTATTCAATAAATTTTGTTGGTTTGAAAATAAATTTCCGCTTCAAAGATTATGTAATTCAAAACAAAGGACTTACTAAAGAACTGAGCATCAAATATTTTTCAACACACATATCTATTTCTCAATGTTTTGGCTACGAAATTTTTTTAGATTGTATTCGATTTAAAATCACCCACGGCCGAAACTCTTTTAAAACTGGAGGAGTGATTATTTCGAAAGATATTTAGTTTGTGCCAAGAGTTTTATATGAAATAAATATTCATTTATTGAATTTGTGATATTTTATTTTTAACCTTCCAACGTAATTAAGCTACACTTCTTTTATATTGTTAACAAATTTTTGAAACTGTACAGATTGCCGCGGTAGAGCCTAGTGGTCAAGGTAACGGACTTACGACCGTCGTATCGTGAGTTCGAGCCCAGTACCGCTGAGGACTCGCCGTGAAGAGTGGACCGATACACGCTAAGTATGTCGAGACTCGAACGTCCTCTCGTTGGTATGGCGTGGAAGTTAGGAGAAGGGGGTGTCATCCTCGTCACTTGACCATGGTTCAAAATCCCCAAAATCCCTCTTGTAACTGAATGGTGTGACGTAAATATTTTGTCATTTGAAATTGTATAGTTTGAGAATTGACCCAATAACGACTGTCGTTGCGAAAATGCATCATTAAATTCTAAATTTTTCTTAAACATTTTTCTGTTAAACTGAAATTTTAATTTTATTTTCCATGCTTTAATTGTTGATTATAGATTAATTTTATTATCAATTATCAAGATTTTTACACCTAGACCAAAGTGTTTTATTTTCATCTTTTGAAGAAAAAGAATTGAAACTTGTATATATATATATATATATATATTTCAAATACAATTAAAGAAATTTTTCCGAGATATGATAATAACTTTTGACATCCACTTTAATTTTCCACTTATTAATAAAAATAAGTATATAAATGTATGCAAATTAGATATTAATTGCTTTTACTCTTTTTTTCACATATGCTATTAACTGATTTATGTATGATGGAATCCTACTCGCACAGCATCATGTTTCTGTTGCCGATATAATAATAAATGGACTGTGTAAATTTAACAAACTTTTAATGAACGAAACGGATCCCAACCATATGGGATCGCTATACTTTTCGAACTGAATACAAAGGTTACAACAGTTGGCTTGAAGCGAAATCTTTACAAGGAATTCTCGCCAACTGGCGACAACATCCTGCGCCGCCTTGCAATGACGAAGGCGTTCAACCAAGTTTACATTATACAATTATTACAATAAAAGTTACAATAATATAGTAAGGATACATGACAATAACAATTATACAATTCAATAAAGATGCAATAATATTTATAAATACAATTCTGATGACAAAATCAATTGACATGTGGTAAATTGGCAATTTTAGTGATTGGCCTTTTATAAACTCCTTGGTTATCCTTTAAAGTCACTACTCTGACTAAATTATCCTTACCAGGGTGCAACTTTAAAATGCGTGCCAAATGCCATTTTAAAGCATCTGAATTCTCTGAGGGTTTCACTAACACTAAATCCCCTTCCTTGAACCCAACATTGCCCTTACACCATTTGGGTCTCTGTTGCAGTCTATTTAAATATTCTGAAGACCATTTACGCCAAAAATGTTGGTTCATCCTTTGTGCCAACTGCCATCGGCTTAATCTATTCATGGGGATCTCAGTGTAATCAGGATCAGGTATTGCAACCAATGATGATCCAATCAGAAAATGTGCAGGAGTTAAGATTTCGGTATCATTCGGATCATTAGACAGAGGACAAATTGGTCGAGAATTAAGAACCGCTTCAATTTGAACTATAAGTGTTGAAAATTCTTAATGACTTAAAATTGAATTGCCAATTACTCTCTTTAAATGGTATTTTAAAGATTTAACCCCCGCCTCCCACAGACCACCAAAATGCGGTGCGGAAGGTGGGTTGAAGTTCCATTTAATTTTTCTTTAGACAAAAAATCCATTATTTCTTCCATTTTACCCTTAAATAATGCTTTAAGTATTTTTCTTAATTCATTATTTGCACCTACAAAGTTCCGACCATTATCACTATGGATCTCAATGGGTCGCCCTCTTCTGGCCACAAACCGTTTTAAAGCTGCAAGAAAGGCCTCCGTTGTTAAGTCGCTAACTATTTCTAAATGGATAGCCTTAACTGTAAAACAAATAAAAACACAAACATAGACTTTCCTAATATGCTTGCATTTTCCAGAAAAAGTTTTCAACTGGAAGGGTCCACAATAATCTATACCTACCTGACTGAAAACTCTGCAAGCGGGGACTCTCGCAGCTGGCAAATCAGCCATTAATTGCTGCGAACCTTTAGCACTAACCTTTCTACAAGTGGTGCAGTTCTAAGAATTTTTCTAACTACATTCCTTGCGGATGGTATCCAAAAACTATTCCTAATATTTGCTAAGGTAGCTTCAGCACCTGTATGAAAATAGAGAATATGAACATGATTAATAACAATATAAGTAAAATTATAGTTGGTGGGAATTATCATGGGATGTTTCTGATTCCTTGGGATGGGGGAGTTCCTTAATCGTCCTCCAACTCGAAGTAATCCACTATCATCTAAAAAAGGATGCAAGTTTAACAATTTACATGAGTTTGGAAGAGGAATTCCCTTTTCTAAATATTGAATTTAATTAGAAAATGAAGTTCTTTGAATATTTTTTATGATACACTTCAAGGATTCTGATAGTTCTTTGCTCTTTAAAGGTCCCATAGTTTGGCTCCTTGGATATCTTGCATTTTCAATAAATCGTTTACACCAGGCAATTACTCTCTGCAACTTAGTAAATGATGCGCAATTACTAATTATATCCAGAGGTTCAAAGGTCTTTAATAAGGCACATAGAGGAATGTCCGAAGTTTCTTTCAATTATTGTAGGAAAAGATAATCTCCTTCGACGGCAGTAATGTCGTAAGGTTCCAGTTCTTTATACTGATGCAAGAAAGTTGGACCAAAGCACTAAAGTCCACAACGTTGAATTTTATCTGGACTAATACCTCTTGAAAGGATGTCAGCAGGGTTATTTTCAGAATTCACATGTTTCCAAAAATCACCTTTGGTGAGCTCCTGAATTATGTTGACCCGGTTTCTTACGAAGGTTTTTTGTTGAGAAAAGGGCTTTTTTTGATCCAAGCCAGCACAATGCTGGAATCAGTCCAAAGATAAATTTGACTGACATTGAATTTAAAGGCATCAAGGGTTCTTTTAAGAAGCTTTGATAAAAGTACTGCACCACAAAGTTCCAATCGTGGTATAGTAATACTTTTCAGTGGGGCTACCTTTGATTTGGAGCAAAGGAGCCTAACAGATATTTGTCCACTTGAATTAATGCATCGTAGGTAAAGTGCAGCACTGTAGGCTTTTTTAGACGAGTCAGAGAAGCCATGTAACTGAGTTCTGATTGACTTATCTTGTAGACAATAACGTGGGATGTTGAAACAGTTTATAGACTACAAAGCATGTATGAAGGATTTCTAAAAGGAAGTTAAGATCGAAGGTAACGGATCATTCCAATCAAGTTTCAACTGCCACAAAAATTGGTTGCCCTTGTCATTACAGGTCCAATCAGTCCAAGAGGATCGAATATCCTTGCGATTGTAGAAATTACTGATTTCTTTGTGACTATGAGACTGTCACAGTTTGAAGTCACGGGAGAAATCTTAAAAGCAAATGAGTCTGGATGTGGCTTCCACAAGAGTCCTAGGGTCTTGGTCTCGATTGAAGAAGAATGAGAAAGGTCTTTATCTTGACACATTGAGTCTGGTAATACACTCATGTCCATAAATTAAGGATAATGAAGTTCAGGCAAAGAAAGAGACAGAAGCAAAACAAATTTGACTTATTTGAAAAGTCTATTTATTAAAAAAAAGGTAAAAGGCAAAAAAGATGGTATATGTTTGACATAATTAATAAAAATTGCAATTTTTACTCCATGGAGCAAATTTCAAAAAAGAACCTTTTATAAAGAACAGTATAACATGGTTAGTATGATGGTTAATACGGAGTATGCCTCCCGGACGATGCAATACCGGCCTTACAACGCCTACGCATGCTGAGTATCAAATTATCAATCTGATCTTGGGGAATATTACACCACTCATCAAGCAATGCCCTCCGAAGTTCCGGTAGACAGGTGGGAAGGGGTTGACGGGCTGCAATTCGTCGGCCAAGCATATCCCACACATGCTCTATTGCATTCAAGTACGGTGAGTATGCTGGCCAATCCATACGGGTGATATCCTCCGATTGAAGGCATTCGTCAACAATGTTTGCACGGTGAGGACGGGCGTTGTCATCCATAAACAGAAATTCAGCACCCATGGCGCCCCGAAACAAACGTACATGTTGTTCCAGAATGATATCCCGATACATGTAGCCTGTCATCGTTACACTCTGAACATGCAGGTCAGTTCTGGAACCAAGAATAATTCCTCCCCAAACGAGCTATCCTGCACCACCGTAACGGTGTCGTTTAATTGTGTTCTCTTGGTGGTAACGGGTACCTGGCACTCTCCATATAAAAGTACGGCGAGAATCAGGCTGCAAACTAAACCTGGACTCGTCGGAAAACATCACACAAGACCACTGTTGCGGTGTCCACAATGCATGCTCTTTACTCCAGGTTAATCGCAGGTGACAGTGAGTTGCGGTAAGGGGAACACATCTGACAGGCTTACGAGCATATAGACCAATGTGCCCTAAGCCTCTATACACGGTCTGCCTTTAAACTGTCGTACCGGTAGCTGAAGAGAGCTGACGAGATATGTCTGATGCTGTGCTTCGTCTGTTTCTTTTGGCAGTAACTGCCAAATACCGGTCCTCATTCGGCGTTGTAACTCGGGGGTGACCTGTGCTGTAACATCTACCCATATTACCATCTTGGAATCGTTGCCAAAGCCTGGAGATGACACTCTGGGCGATTCCAAGTTCCTCGGATTCTTCCAGCTGAGTACGTCCACATTCCAGTCTTCCGATAATTCTACGACGTAAAAATCATCCAAATCCTTCCTTCGTGCCATAACTATGCGGTTATTGCACTGAAAGCTTTTAAAGTGCTTGTGAACAATTTTACTTCTTTGCCACCATTCCTTATATACCCCTCTCTTACACTCTCGTCATTGTAACGTACTATCCGCGCCATCAGGCTGTTTCCTGTAATTTGCATATTCTTCTTCAAGATGTGTGTGATAATTCTACAGGTGAAATTTTTATTTTAGAGTTCAATTTCTGTGTGATTCTGAATTATCCTTAATTTATGGACATGAGTGTAGCAATGGATTACTAGCTGACCACTTGTGAAGTTCCATTCCAGCACCCCTTAGTAGTGACACTAGTTGTTCTTGGAGATTTCTTCCAGATTCTAAATCATCTGCTCCAGTAAGAAGATTACTTTCATGTAATCATCAGACATTATAACATCGGCAGCTAATGGATATTTGTCACCGTCATCTACGGCAAGCTGTTTCAAAGATCTTGTCGCAAGGTATGGTGCACTTTTGGTGCCATAAGTAACCGTAGTTAATCTGAAAATCTTCACAGGACTGTCAATTTTATCTTTCCAAAGAATGCGTAATAAATCCCGCTGGGATTCGTCAATCAAAATCCTTATAAAATTTTTTTTTAATATCTGCTGTTACCGCAAATTTGTGAGCTCTAAAGTTTAATAAAATTGAAAAGAGGCATTACACCACCATTCAATTGTAAAGAGAAAGAGAGAATTTAGAGATTCCCCTGAAGTAGTAGCGGAGTATGCATTAAAAACTACACGCAAGGGAGTTGTTTTGCTTTCGTGGCGGTACACACCATGATGAGGGAGATAATACACAACATCAGGATCATCATCTATTACTACTTCTTACATGTGTCCCATTTCTAAATATTCACACATGTATAAGATTTCGATAGAATTCCAATATTTTTGGATCTTTAACTAATCTTCTCCACAAGGAGTTAATTCTACTTAATGCCGTTAATTTCGAATCCCCCAAGCAACTCGGATCCTTTGGCAAAGGCATTTTCACAATAAAACGACCAGTTTCATCTCTATTATAAGTACTCGTAAAGTATTCTTCACATAATTTTTCTTCTCTACTCATTGTAGGAATTTCGAAATCAGGACAATTTTCAATTTCCCAAAAGCGTTTGATACTATTTTTGAGCTCATTTACATCAGTAACTAATCCACAAATAGCTCTTATTAGTGTAATTATGTGACATGACGCCACTAGCTACGTAACCGAATACTGTATCTTGTAATATCAACTTCCCTTCTGCTAGTTTTATTTTCCCATGATTTAGAATTTCAAAGAAAATCTGATTTGATAAATCAAATCGATTCTTCCAGGTGAGTAGAAATTCTCGTCCGATAACTTTATATACTCATGACTTTTTATCCCACTAATATCTAATTTATTTGTTGGAGTCAAACCCGTAATTTTCGGAACAACAAGAAATTCCATTAATTTCTGAAACTGTCTATTTTTATTTGAAACCACGGCAGACACTTTTGTTTTTATAATTTGTGAAGTCCCGTTAATACCGCAAATAGAGGTATTGTATTTACTCGTTCACTTTGCAATCCCAAAAATAAGGCGGCATCCTGTGATATCAAATTACACATACTCCCGTTATCGAGAAGGGTCCGGATAGGAAAGAGTTCCCCGCGGTTGTTTTGACAATAAACTATGGCGATGGTCAACACCCCAGTTGAATGACCATTCACATGTCCTACCAATTCCTCCCCTTCGTTGACAAACGATTCAACATAAGGGATAGTTTGTTTCGGTTTGAAACATTCGCTATTTACATTTAGTGTAGTGGTGTTTTTTGGTTTCAGAGTTGGCAAAGTTTCGCTAATTTGACTTCTTTGGCTATCGACGCTTCTCTCCAAATTTCTACACAAAAGTGAATTGTGACACTTAGAGCAATTGTGACAATTCCGCGAACTTTTGCATAGAGCTACTCTATGAGAAGAACTAAAACAATTTATACAAAGATTGTTCTTTTTCACCGAATTAAACCTTTCATAAACACTAAAATCATTAAATTTTTTACATCTAAATACTGGGTGAGGCTGTTGTTTACAAATTACACAGTTTACTGGATCCAATTTAGCTAGAAAATATTTCGTTTTATAACTTCGTTGCGATGGAACAGCTATTGCATTATTTGTTTGGATGTTTTCTAGTATTAAACAGCGTTTTAACAAAAAATCCATAAAATCGTCTTATTTAGGCAGTTCGGTAGAGGCTAAGTTGAGCTCATAATTTTTCCTTGTTTCCTTATCTAATTTTCTTAAAATTAAATTTATCAATAGTACTTCAGAGAATTCGTTTAGTTCTAATCCTACCATTTTTAAACCTCTTAAATGTTTTAGACAACAATCTATTAAAATTCTTAAATTTTTTGCTGATTCGTGAGTAAATTTTTCCAATGATAATATTTAACTGAAATGACTATTTATGATCAATTTTTTATTCTCGAATCTCTTTTTCACATTCAAATAATGAAGTATATGAATCATCAATTGTAATAACATCCTTAGCTATTCCAGTTAGCGTAGATTTTAAATAATATAATTTTTGAGAATCTGTTAAACTATTGTTCGAATTAATTAAAGAAATAAATTGTTCTTTAAAATTAAACCAATGGTGGTAAGAACCATTAAATCTTGGCAATTGAAAATGTCTGGCAATTTAATATTATTAAAACTATTTCCACAAGATGTAACATCATTATTCTTCAAATCAATTTTTGAAATAATATTTTTAATCCTTACCTGGATATCTTCGCAATCATCTTCCAAATCCAGGATTTCTAATTCAAGTATTTCCAAGTCACTTTCATTTACCACTACTTCATAATATTCATTCCGAATATCACTTAATTTGATTCTTAGGCTTTTCAATGATACCATTTTCGATTCTAACTTTATTTTATCCTTTTCATCCGGATTGTTAATGAAGTCTTTTATGCGTGTCAGTTAAGCTTTTACTGATCCACGTTTGCGGTTCAACACAACTAATATTTCTTTAGACATATTGCTCTATAATTATTCTAAAGATTTTACAAGTACTAATTTTTCTAAGGTTCGACAATTCCGCGAGCGGACCAATATTGCCGATATAATAATAAATGGACTGTAAATTTAACAAAATTTTAATGAGCGAAACGGAACCCAACCATATGGGATCGCTATACTTTTCGAACTGAATACAAAGGTTACAACAGTTGGCTCGGAGCGAAATCTATAATAGGAATTCTCGCCAACTGACGCCAACAGTTTCAGAACGCTAACATTTTTATAAATGATTTGAATCATGTCAAAAACACTTTAGACATTTTATTTTTAGGAGTGATCTCCTGCTATATATTATGTGCAGGGCCGTACCTTGACCTTTGGGGGCCCTGGGCTAACAATATCTGGGGGCCCTTAAATAATAAAATTTTTTGCCATTTTCCTAAAAAAAAAAATTTGTGCGGAAAAATTTAAAATATACGAAAAACTTGAGGTGTTTTTTTTTATTTCAAACATTTTAATTAATTTATAAACAACTAGCTTTCATGGCCCGGCGTTGCACGGGCTTTTACCGAGTGCATACATATGTGCATTGATAAAAAAACGTACAAAATGACAAATGAAATTCATAAAGTGTCTTTTTTGAAACTAAATTTTTTAAAAAAATAAAGATAATCAGTTTTATAATATTTTTTAAAAATATATGGCTAACTATGTTTTGCTCATTATTTTACATATGTGTATAAAATGTTTCACATATTCAAGAAATATTTTTTTATAAGAATTCATAAATTTATTGGTAATGAATTCAGTGGTATGAAATTTCCTGAATGAAATCAAAAACTATAATAATTATATAAAATGAGTGAGCTTGTGAATCATGACACAGTTATGAAATAGCAATATAATAAGTAACAAAATATAACATGCATGCAGCTATTTCATGTTTAATTATGTTTTGTTCATTATCGTACATATGTGTGTAAAATATTTTTCATATTGAATAAATATTGCTGTAAGAAGTGGTATATAAATGAAAAAATGTATTACAAAATGATATTATGTTCCGTAAAACAAAGAAAAAAATACTTTTGAAATTAAAATTACTTTTGTAACCTGAGAGAATGCTTGAAGTATTACAAGGTTCGGGAAATAGATTGGCAATTAATAATGAAGTATATAATTGATGAACTTTGCTATTAGTCTTTCTACGGAAATTATGCTTATTTAACTGAATACACCTTTTCTTAACAGTTAAAAAAAACATGATAAATGAAATTGATAATAACAGTATCCATTTATTTAATTTTTGTAACATTTAAAACTACCTTTGTATTGAAAAAAAAATTGTGTGGAACCATTAGCCTGTGCATTAAATATTATATTTAAAGCACAGTTCCCAGAGTGAGGGGCGAGGACCCTGTTCCACATTTCACTCCACAATACACAAAATAAGTGTTTACATAAAAAACTGTTTTAATAGTTAATTATGTATACACTTATCTTGCATTATTAATGTCTACATTTTTAAATTTTCAAGGGTACCAGCACATCATACACTTTAAAAAAGAAATTGACTTTTGCAATTGCAGTTTTAAGAAATTGTGCATATTTTTCAGAATCAAAAAATACTAACGCACTTATGTACATTGATAAAAGTGTCTATTTATTTTATCTTTTTAAATTTGAAACTACCTTTTTTTTTTTTTTTAAAGTAAAGATTATCAGTTTTATTATGTTTTTCAAAGATAATATGCAGGTATTTAATTCAAAAACTTGTTAATTATATTTTTTTTCATTATTTTATACATGTAAAATATTTTTCACATGCAAGAAATACTTTTATATGTGATACATAAATGAAAAAAAGTATTACAAAATTACATTATGTTTCATAAAACGAAGGAAAAAATATTTTGAAGTTAAAATAACTTTCGTAACTTTAAAGAATGCTTGAAGTATAATTACACTGTAAACAATACATGTAAAATATGGGTTCAACACATCACAAAATTTCATACAACTATTAATGATTTATAATTTTAGCAATAACATTTTGTAACATTTATAACTACCTTTGCATTCGAAAAAAAAAAAATTGTGTGGAACCATTAGCCTGTGCATTAAATATTATATTTAAAGCACAGTTTCCAGAGTGAGGGGCGAGGACCCTGTTCCACGTGTCACTCCACAGTACGCAAAATAAGTTTTTACATAAAAAACTGTTTTAATAGTTGATTATGTATACACTTATCTTGCATTATTAATGCCTACATTTTTAAATTTTTAAGGGTACCAGAGCACATCATACACTTTAAAAAAAGAAATTGACTTTTTGATTGCAATTTAAGAAATAGATTACATAAAAAACTGTTTTAATAGTTGATTATGTATACATTTATCTTGCATTATTAATGCCTACATTTTTTAATGTAAAACTGCTTTAATAGTTGATTATGTATACACTTATCTTGCATTATTGCCTACATTTTTAAATTTTTAAGGGTATCAGAGCACATCAGACACTTTAAAAAAGAAATTGACTTTTTGATTGCAGTTTTAAGAAAATAGAGTGAGGGGCAAGAACCCTGTTTCACATGTCACTCCACAGTATGCAAAATAAGTGTTTACATAAAAAACTGTTTTAATAGTTGACTATGTATACACTTATCTTACATTATTAATGCCTACATGTTTAAATTTTCAAGGGAACCAATATTTTGAAATTAAAATAGCTTTCATATTGTATTACACCGTCAACGATACACGGAAAGTTGGGGCTCAACAAACCACAAAATTTCATGCAAATATTAATGATTTATGATTTCGGAAATTAAAAGAACATTGATAAAGAAAAAGTGACATTTTTATTAATATGATATGTATGTGTGTTATAAAACCAACTGAAGAATACTCTCATCATATCCAAAATGCTTTCCAATGAACACCAAAAATCTATTTTATGCACCACGTCATCCGTCAACAATACTCAGAAACTGTGTTAGATAAAAAAAGCAAAAAAGTAAGTACCATCCATCAACAATACACAGAAACTTGGGGTAAAACGCACCACAAGGTCCATGAACCATTGTAGATTCGACAACTTAATGCATTTGAGAATCAAGGGCATCTTACACTCTAACGTATCACAAAAGCTTAAAGTAAAACTTCACGGAAAACAACATTTTTTGTAAAAACTCTATTTGAACCATTTAATTTCCCTTGTTTCTTCGTGTCGTTTACCAAAACGCGAACGTAATGCATGGATGTAGCTCTTGAGAAGGCAACATACAACATCCCATGAGAAAATACTGGCTGGGGCAAATATATTCCTACTTTTTGAAGAGTTTGTCCCTGAGATTTATTAATGGTCATAGCAAAACCAAGCCGAACTGGAAACTGTCGCCTTTGAAGTTGGAAAGGTAGATTGCTGTAAGAAGGATGAAGCGTAATTCTCGGAATAAAGGCACGTGAGCCTTTTGTATGCCCAGTCAAAATTTCAGCATCTATTACATTGGGCATCAGTTTCCGAATAATCAAACGCGTTCCATTACACAGTCCTGCAGATGGATTTAAGTTCCTGAGCAACATAATCACGGCTCCTACTTTCAAATTAAGCATGTGCGGTGGCATTCCAGAAGGAGTTATTCCGTTGATGAAATCCAGTTGAAAATTGTTCTGTTCTTCTTGATCTTCAGAAATAATGCTGTCTGCGCTGAAATATGTAACATTCTGGCCTGGAAATCTTGCTAAAACTTGTTCGTTGATTTTCAGAGAATCCTTATTCTTGGGGCATAAAATAGCCTTTCCCGACAGATTTTCCATATCAAAAACAGATGATCCCAAAATTTCATCAACAATGGACTCCTTCACGACACATTCTTCGCTAATTTCAACAATATCTTCTCCTAATTGGCAGTCATTCTTCAAAGTTCCATTGCCGAGATGCAGAAGCCAACTTGCAAAATCCTGTTCATGGGGTTCTGTTCTCATATTCCTAAAGAGTGAAAATTGCTTGAATGAGCTCCAAAGAGGTGAATTCTTCAAGCAAGTCTCAACAATTGCTGTTCTATTAGCATGTACTGCAACAGGTAAAATCTGTCGCCAGTCACCACCAAGAACAAAAACCTTGCCTCCAAACGGTACGTCTAAGTCCATCAGATCTCTGAAAAGCCTGTCAACCACACTCAAAGCATGATGAGGAGTCATAGTGCACTCATCCCAAATAATAATCTTCGCCGCTTTAAGAAATTTTCTCTCTTCAGTGTTATGACGAACACCACATGATGAATTATCCAGAATGGGGACCGGTAACTTGAATCTTGAATGCGCTGTTCTGCCGCCTTCCAAAGTTAAAGCTGAAATTCCAGTCCATGCAACAGGAACAACGATTTCCCCCAATCCTCTTACTGAATGAATTATGGCATTGAATAAAAAACTTTTGCCGGACCCAGCAAAAGCATTCACACAAAATGCCTTAGATGAAGCCTCGTTAACATCTTGGATTGCAAGAATAACTGCATCGAAAATTGTACGCTGCTCCGGATTCAACATTGACATTAGTCTCTCACCTTCTTGCCTTTCTTCTTCTAAGTTGTAAAAATCTGTATTGACATATGCGTGAGAAATGGCAGGTTCTGGCAATCCAATGCTCATGAGGGTCATGTTGTGAGCATGAAGTTGATCGGCTATGTTGTGCACTGCAAGATCTACACTTTGCTGCACTGAGGTGTGGAACTCAAAATCTTCAGACAAATAAGATTTGAATTCTTCCCAAAGTGCCAGAGGTGATGTTGGATTACAAAAAACGCAAATAAAAGTAAACAACTGCCTTAACTTTGATGGCATTTGAAAGCTACATGCCTCCCTCAAGCAGTTTCTCCACTCAATAATACATCTGGTGAATTCAGTGGTAGAATGAAGACGGTCCTTTTTGTCTTTTATAAGGTTTTATTGATAGACGACACGGGCATGACACGAACATTAAACATATATGATTAAAACTTAGGTTGTATTATTAGGGCAACCACCCTTCAATTACAGATTACAACTGTACCAAATGGTAGCTCACCTGCCACTGAGCTCCTACACATAACAAAAACAAAAGTTTCTCGTTACAGAGCAGCGCCCTCTATACGACGCTTTATTATGAAATTATATGTCAAAAAAAGAAATATACATTAGGCATTATTTTAAAGTAAACTATAAGTTTTATGAAAGAAAACAAAAATTTCGATACTGATAAATATTTTAAATGAATCTCAGAAATGCATTGAATGCATTTTATCATCTTAAGCTGACATATATAGTTATTTAATTTTGAAAATTATATAAAAAAAGTGTGACGAAAAAATAAATTTTCACTCACCAAAGTTAATGATTTCCCCCTGTTTAAGGCAGAATTTTTTTAGTGTAACCCTTGAGTTAGATGCGGTCGAAGGCGAAACAGGTCAAATGCCTTTGGCTCAAAGCTAATTTTCGACGCCAATGTTTGGCTAAATGTAAAATCGTGTATTTTAAATTATTTTAAAAATCATTACCTTCATTTTAAAGGCATAATTTTTACGTTAATGTTCTCAAACATCACCAACTATTTTGCAAAAATAACGTACTTTGAAATAAAAAATGTACAAATTACTACTTTTTAATTTATTTCTCAGAAAAACATAAGTTTACGAAAATCACAGTTTTTTTTTTAAATCCGTAATTTTGAAGCAATTTTTTCAATCTTTGTATATGTTACGGATAATATTACTGTACAAACGGAAAAAAGGTTTTGCGAGATTACCTTCATAAATGACGAAGTTATTCAATGTGAAGTAAAAATTGGGACTACTTTTAAAAATTTTTTTAAAAAAAAGTTTTAGGAATTTTATTTTTTAAATGAATGGATCTAAAAGAGAAAGGCTGGAAGTTAATTAGTGTAGAATATCGATTTAATAACACGAAAAGTAATTCATACCCAACGATTTAGAAATAATTTTCATAAAAACGCATCAGTTTTAACACTATTTTAAAAAATTCAAAAAAAATAGAAAATATCGATATTTTGCAAAAAACATTATACCGTATCGTGGCGAAATAAATGATCTTTCCGATTCTGTAATTATTTTTTGTCTGATTTCCACACCGAAATTTGGATGACAATTTTAAGATGGTGGAAAACGTAAGATTACCGCTCGGCCGAGACGGAAGAGAAGTTCCGCCAAGTAAACAACCGTCAGGTGTAAAACAATTAGGCATTTTAAGGTTTTTAATTAATATCTTTTTAACTAATTACAATATCAGAATATAAATGGGCAATACGGCTTCCCCGGAAAATTCCCGATCTTTTGGTACCTTCCGCGACTTCCTACGTCGTACGGTTCGTGAGAAGATAGACGCACATACATGCATAGATAGATACGTTTGTTTACCTTCGAATTTTAATAGTGTAAGACTAGATTTCATGGCCCGGCGTTGCACGGGCTTTCTCTACTTTTATAAATTTTCCGTTCTCTTCACAAAATCAGCATGACCAATATTCTTTTTCGAAGTAAATTTGGCTTTATGTTTTTTCCTCTCCTCTAAGCCCGGCGTTGCACGGGCTTATACCGAAGGTATAACTTAATTCCCATGTTAATTTCCTCCTGTTATTCTAACGCCAACACTTTGGTGTGTGTTTGACGCGTACGATGTGAGTGCATGACCCGTGAGCGCGTGTCATTGCTTTGTTGCTTAACATTTTCCCTTCTCTTCACGATTTCTCGATCCTAGTACCACTGAAGACCCGCCGTGTAGGGGTAGGATGCACGTAAAATATGTCGAGAGCTCAAACGTCCTCCCGTTGATGTGGTGTGGTAGTTAGGAGAGGGGGTGCCAGCTCAGGTGTCGTCCGCGTCACTTGACCATGGTTCAAAATTACGTGGACTGTCCCCAAAAGGCCTCGTGTAGCTGAACAGTGGGACGTTAATATTCGCTCAATCTTCACAAATTCAGCAGTTCCAATATTATTTTCCGAAATTACTTTGATTTCTTTGTTTCTTTCCTCTCCGCTTAGCCCGGCGTTGCACGGGCTTTTACCAGTGAATAACTTAACCTTCATGGAAATTTCGTGTTTTCCTCAGGCCGATAGCACCTGTGTGTGTGTGTGCGTCCGATGTTAGTGATTTCCTTATCAATGTCATAAAAACTCCCTTTTTCGAAATTTGTTCTTGCGTTGGTGTGGTGTGGTAATTATTGAAGATGGGTGAAAGCTCATGTGTCGTCCTCGTCACTTGAGCATGGTTGAAAATTTCAAGGTCTGTCACCAAAAACCCTCGAATAGGCAAACAGTGCGAATTTAAAAATCACCCACCCACTTTCAAATTCTTTCGTTTTACCGAGTGAATAACTTCATCCCCATGGAAATTTCGTGTTTCCCTCAGGCCGATAGCACTTGTGTGTGTGCGCACGATCTGAGTGATTTCTTTAACTATGTCATAAAAACTCCCTTTTTCGAACTTTGTTCTTGCGTTGGTGTGGTTTGGTAATTATTAAAGATGGGTGAAAGCTCAGGTGTCGTCCTCGTCACTTGAGAATAGTTGAAAATTTCGAGGTCCGTCACCAAAATTCTCGAATAGGCAAACAGGGTGAAATGTAGCCTTTTTAAATATAGTTGTATGTTGAAAAAAGACAAAAAAGTAGAAATTTTTCAAATTTCAAAATTTCACTACTATTTTAAATATTGAAGTAAAATTGTGAGGATTTTTTGAAATATTCGACACACGGGAAAAATGTGTCATGCAATTATCTTTATAAAAGAAGAAATTATTAAATGATTGTTTTAAGTATTTTGAGTGTTTTATTAAAATTTGTTTCGAATGCATAACATACTGCCATGGAAATTCACCTTCCTTTATCAAAGTTCCTGGTATATGTGTGATTCCTTTATATTAACGTCCTACAATTCCCTTTTTTTAAAAAAAAAATATATCTTCCAGATCTTACTAATGTCAGACAGGTTTCAGTTCTCTTTC